>JBBPBX010023880.1:0-14003 GCA_038048925.1 Garcialebias charrua
TACAAATTAAAATAAAGTTAAAATTAAACAGCAAACTCATAGTAAGCTAAGTCAACAAAAAACTTTCTTTAATCTCTATCCTGAATCATGCTTTAAGTGTGCGCTCTTTCTCCCATTCTTTATTGTATCTTTTTTTTTTTTCCATATTTCCCCCACTTATTGGAGCTCATTTTAGCGTGGTCTTGTCACTCTAGACAAAGAATAAAGAACAAAGAATAAACCTTAAAATAACTTCAGGAGTAACATTTTAAAAAAATGTCTTTCACTCGGACTGAAAAACATAAGCGACTTAACGTTAAAAACAAGCCCAATGTAGCTTATAATACGCGGACTTGGCAACTATGGTCTGAGGGGAGATCAGCTCCGGCCTTTCTGTGGAGCACTGCTTCCTTCACCTCCTCCCTGCTGTCCACCAGTCTGTCACACCTCTTCATGCTCCGGGCTCCCTCAATGGAGGAAACTCTCGAGGGGGTCTCGGCCTGGCTGTTACAGTGGGGGCAGCACAGAACGTGTGTCTCCATTTGGTCACTGCCAATTATCTCATCCCCTGCTGGAGCCATCTTGAATGGAGTGTACGGTACTCTAAAAGTTTTTTTTTTGTTTTTATTCATTTTACATTCTGTATAAAAAACATTTTACATGTAATATGAAAAAGAAAAAAAAAACATAAAATGAAAGGTGGCAGAAAGAAGAAGAAATCTTATTATATCTGCCCCTTTTTTCCAAAACAAAAACAAAATCAATTCAAACAATCAATTCAAACAATACTCGTCAATGAGTAATCGAACAAAAAGAGTATTTCATCACTGATCTTAAAATTTATAGTACAATATTCATTTTAAACTGAAAATTTTAATATTTTGTTAACAATTTAGATTTGATCATTTTTTTTAAACACAAGCACTGATTTTACATTTTTAACTTCATTTCCTAAACCGTTCCATAAATCAACTCCCTGTATAGAAACAGACCGTCCCTTTAAACTAGTTCTGTGCTGAGGTTTTACAAAAATCTCGGTTCCCTTAAGACAGCTCCTTCTCTTAACAAAAAGCATTTGAACGTTTGAAGGCAGTACGTTATTATGAGCTCTATACAGGTAATCCCCGACTTACGAGCGAGTTCCGTTCCTACGACTATCTCGTAAGACAAAAATCTTGTACGTCGGAACACGAAACACGTGTTCTCGTAAGTCCGGATTTTCGGTCGTAAGTGAGACAATTTATGCTAGCGCTACTACGAACACTCGTTTTTCAACACAAACGTTCATACTAGTTCATAAACATGCTCAGAAACTTGTTTCCAAACAGTTAGCTAACACACTTTCATCTAAAAACACATAAAATTGCTGTATTTTTCGTATGTTCTTTACAAATTTACTGTTCGTTAGTGAGCTCATAAGTCTGGAACCTCGTATGTCGGTGTGCTCGTAAGTCGGGGATTACCTGTACATTACTAATAAAATATTACAGTCCACCAAATCATAAAACTTCAGCAACTTAAAGGGGACCACAGATTCAAAATTCACTTTTTAATGTTTTTTTACTCAACTTTGGGTATTTACTTCATAAAAAAACAGTCCTAAGGCCAAAAAAATGCACCCAGTGGTTTATTTACTATAAGTATATTTATTTATCTTAGATAGAAACGGGCCGATTGCACTTCCTGCGGTTTGTTACGTCACAAACCGCAGCCACAACCCACAGCCACAACCCATCCCAACCTTTGTCCCGCCCCCGTCACCTAGCAACCCCTGGTAATGCTCCACCCACGCGGTTCCTGAGTTCATCTCAGCCTGCACACTAGGTGGCGGTATGCACCTAACAGTTGTTTGCGATCCGCCATAAATCAAATGGAGAAGAAGAAGAATAGTTCATCTCAGCAGAATGGCTCCTAAAGTTAAATGTTGCGTTGTTGGCTGCATTACACAACATGTGTCGATACACACTTTTCCAGTCTCAGAGAGCAGAGATGCATGGCTTAATTTCATTTTTAATGGCAATGTCCCGGCGAAGGACTACTTTTGCACAACTGCCAGTTTGGTTGAGTGGTTAGCGCACTGGACCGCCAACCGGGAGACCAGAGATCGCATGCTGTCCATTGCATCTTTTTTTTTTCCGCTTTTTTTTTTTAAAGCCTTTTGTTTCGGAGAAACAAAAGGCTGACCCTCTCTGACCCTCCTGGCGCAGATAATGGAGCACTAAGCAGATTTAAAATTGATAGTTTTCAGATAAAAAGACAGCACCGCTGTGAGTGTGTGTGTGTGTGTGTGTGTGTGTGTATGTGTGTCCGCCAGTGACTGCTCGCTCCCTCCAGCTCGCGCGCACGGTGAGAGTGAGGGAGAGAGGGAGTTGGACATGACAGGAAGAATAAAAAATGACACGACAACTTGTACACTGTGATCTGTTGCGGTCCAATTCAGCTCAGCTCGACTCTGTGGCAGTAACGTGAGTTGACTTCCTCGTCTGCCTTTGGAGGGCGGAGTTAATGTAAGCAGATCTTTGAAGGGCGTGCCACGAGATCTCATTATCATAAACCGGTCGTTCAAAACGAAAGTTAAAAATGGCAGAATTAAAAAGGGTATAATTGATTATCTAAGAATTATTTTGTGTATTAAATTGAATGAACACTGTCTGGTA
Source organism: Garcialebias charrua (assembly GCA_038048925.1). Lineage (NCBI taxonomy): Eukaryota > Metazoa > Chordata > Actinopteri > Cyprinodontiformes > Rivulidae > Garcialebias > Garcialebias charrua. The sequence continues at coordinate 2,637 of JBBPBX010023880.1, forward strand.
ACCCCAAAGAAATACCATAAAAATTTTAAAAACATATCTGTGGTCTCCTTGAAGTTGGTTAAATAATATATTTGATGGATGACAATAGGGCGTTCTTGTAATAATTGTCACAGCTCTTTTTTGTAAAATAAAAATAGGCTTTGTTATAGTTTTACATGCCTTTCCCCAAACTTCAACACAATAAATTAAATGTGGAACAAAAATTGTATTATATAACAGGTACTGTACAGAGCTTTATCATTCAACAAATCCTTTACTTTATGTAGTACTGCAGTAGATCTAGATATCTTAGTTTTAACCGAATTAATATGCTGTTTCCACGGCAGTTTGTCATCAATAACCACACCCAAAAACTTCACCTCACTTAGTTAATTCATTGTAGATGATTATTTCCTGGAAGGTTCATTAAAATGCATCTAGCTGTTTATGAGATGTTTTGCTAACACACACACAGAGATATTTGGTGGAGGGGCATTCATGATGGAATGTAAAACAGGTGAAAAATTGGAAATGACCCTTTGTTTCTTGAACTTCTTTGCATGTGTGTGTTTGCAGTGTGTCCCTCCCAGAGGAGCCCCCCAGTGCCCCTCCTCAGAACGTCATTGCCAGCGGCAGGACCAACCAGTCCATCATGATCCAGTGGCAGCCGCCACAAGAGAGCCATCAGAACGGCATCCTCAGGGGCTACGTCATCCGGTAAAATCCCCACTCGTGTCATACACTTCTCTATCTTTCCATCTTTTTAGGTTACCGTATTTTCCGGAATATAGGTCGCACTTGAATATAGGTCGCATTGTCCAATTATTGCCAAAATTAGGAAAAATCCATATATAGGTCGCACCTACGTCAAAATGTGGACCGTGTTTAGCTCTGCTGCAAATGTCTCTTCCACAGGAGCGCACAGCAAGGCTTTTAAGAAGATTAACACTTAAAAACAATTATTTGTTTGATAAAAATTATAGCAAATATGTGTCTGAGCTGAACTTTTCTTTAATAAATGAATAATTTTAGCAGGATAAACACCTAAAAAAATATATTTGTTAGCTGACATTATTGTAAGAGTGTGTCTCAGTTTAATTTTTGTTAATAAATGATTACATATCAGCTTATTTTATAAAAAGCCATAAATAGGTCGCACCTGAATATAGGTCGCAGGGCATGCAAAAATGATAAAAAGCCGCAACCTATATTCCGGAAAATACGACATCTGTGGCGCTGTGTTGAAAATCAGTTTGGCTGAATTTCTTAATAGACGGATACAAACAAACAAAACAAAAACTACAAGATACTACTGTAAATGTGCTCTCACCTGTTTTTACTCAGGCTCACTTGCTTTTGAAATGTGACATCTCTTTAACCAAAGACGGCCGTTGTATAAAAGGAAAACTTTGGATTTGGGTTGACTTCAACAAACTTTGATTACTCTAACAGGCGAAGTCAGCAATAAGCCAAACTGACTGTAAATCCTCTGAACATATAATTAGCTTGGTTTTCCTGTCAGGCTTGTTATTTATTACATCCACATGAAACCGCAGGTGTTTTCCAGACAAGTCATGATATTCCAGAACCCACTTGTTTTCTGGGGCTTTGTCTCTCCCTAGCAGGGATGTTGGTGTACTGCAGCAGAGAACTAATATCTGTTGGTGGGGGTGAAAAGAAAATTAACCTGGAATAGGTTTTGCCATATTAAATGCCATAAATGTGTATTTTAGTTATCGTCTCACTGGACTGCCTGTGGACTACCAGATGAAGAACATCTCCAGCCCAGATGTGACCACCCTGCTACTGGAGGACCTCATCATCTGGACTAACTATGAGATTGAGGTGGCTGCCTACAACAGGGCAGGACTTGGGGCTTTCAGCCATAAAGTCACCGAGTGGACCCTTCAGGGAGGTGAGGCTTTGGGCTTTCAACCAACAAACTAGATGCTGCGTTGACTGAATCTTGATATAAGCTTGATGTATCTGCAAGATGAACAAAATTTAGAAAAATATACACGACGAGGGCAGAAATGTCTTTGAACTTTGTTGCATCTGGCTCCCTATCTAAGGTAAAAAATGATACTTTGTGGTCAACTCTATTCATTCATTCAACCTTTATTTAGTCAGGTAAATCTTTTGAACCTCATGGGCTCATTTACGATTCAAGATGTTCTCCGCAGCTAATCAACCATAGCTCTGTCAGGTTTGCAGATAATGAGCCGATGTGTGTTGATGATGGAAAAGAGTCCACAACACATCCTCTGAGGCTAAAACACTGTTACTCCGCTCCATCTCATCATATCTTTGTTTAAAACGCAGCTAGGCCTTTAATTTCATGTATTCTGGGTAGGCCTGTCACGATAACAAATTTTGCTGGACGATTTATTGTCTCAGAAGTTGTTGCGATAAATGATAATATTGTTTGAAATCTGACAATAATTAGTAATTATTGTCAGATTTAAGAAGACACGTTGGTTAACTTTTGTGTGTAGTACCTTTTTTGACCATTAGATGGCAGTATAAGACTGAACCGAAGGATGGATAGTGAGGGAGAGAGCAGCGTGTCTCTTTGAGAAAAATGGGAGGGAGGCCCCTTGACGTGACATGGGCTGTCTCGTTTCTGTTTTTCGGTTCTCAAAATGGCGGACGCTCTGTGTGGTTTGAGCTCTTTAGCATTTGTCACACAAAGCTTTTGTTTAAAAAAATCAGTAAACAAGTTCTCAGCTTCTTTTTGCAGAGAAAAAACAACATATTACACAAAGGCACGAGTTTCAACCGTGAATTTTGGAGCTTCGACAAGACGGAGGTTTTCCCCCCAGGGCGGCCTGTTGGTGTAGCTCGTAGCTTAGCGTCACATCTTAGCTGCTTTTAGTGATCCAAAAACGTGATTTTGTACGGTTCAAACAGATTTTAAAGAGAAAGCGTCAGTGAAGATCACCGCAGTTGAGCCTTTTGTCATCCAGTGTCTTCCGTAGAAAGAGCGAGACACGAAGAAACTATAGTCGATAAATGAAAATGAGGTTGATAATTTTCATTTATCATGCAATCAATTAATTTATTGTTTTATCGCGACAGACCTAATTCTGGGCTGAAATCATTGATAAAAACTATAGAAACTGACATTTATAAGGACCATAACCTGAAATCCATAAGCAGCAGCTGTTCCAGTCAGGAGTGAGCTCCCCAAGAGCTCTGCGATTAGGTGGAGGTGTCACACGGAGAGTGATGGCCACATCTGTCCTGACCTGCGCGGCAGCAATCAATACTGGCAACAAAACACATGCAGGCAGGCACACATCTAGCCATCAGCTGGAAGTCACTCTCACACCCATGTTGTTGTTGTTTTTTTCTTTCTTTTTCCCCTCCTCGCATCATCCATCCCAGTTCCGACCATCGCTCCAGGCAACGTGCAGGCCGAGGCGGTCAACTCCACAGTTATCCGTTTTACCTGGACCGCTCCGAACCCTCAGTTTATCAACGGCATCAACCAGGGCTACAAGGTCAGTACCCCACCCCCACCCCCCACGGCGTCACCACAACTGAACTGTCAGAGCAGAGCTTTATTCATCACTTGAAGGAGACAAAAGGAGTTTTATTATTCTACTGACTGCATAGAGACCGAAGTTGCCAGGTGTCTGTACCTCCTTTATTTGGTCTGTTTTTCTTTTTTTGGTGGGGGTTGTGTAACTCACTGCAAAACATACACAGCTGGTGTTTAAAAAAATATATATAAATACACTATATAAATGAATTTAAAAAATCAAATCTAAATTTCAAATACCAGGTTTTTCTCCAGGGTGAATAGCTTAAGAAGAGAAAAGGAAAATAAAGAAGAGGGGGTTTTGAAAGAAACTGTGTCAGATAATGACTTCAGGGACCAAAAAAATAAAATAAAAATTAAACAGTATAAATTATTCTGTAGAGAAGTTTTTTTTTAAAGAAACTGCTGTGGCAGACGGATAAGCATTCATCCTCATGACGTTCTGATGCTTAGGCTTTATTTACCGGAAGCTTTCTAACCGGCAATGAGGGGTAGAATGGTCGATGAGTTGGCTGAATTTGCCAATTTTTGCCCTTTTTTGAAAAATAAAATAAATAAAATATTGGCTTCAGTCACAACAGAACAAAGAATTCAATTTAAAAGGAGCTGCATTATAAAAATGTGTTTATTTTTAGTATTGTGCAGGCAAACCCCAAATAAATGCATCTGGAACGAATGGTAATAGTGTGAATGTTTGTGATCCGCTTTTCTTCTGTGGATTTTTCTGGTGCGATTCTCGTCCTGCAGTTTTCAACCTATTTCAACAAATCATGAATCAAAACGTTCAGCTCTTTCAGGACAATCCTGCTATGACTTCTGGTATTGGTGCAACTTTAGCTGTTTGAAATATTGAGCATTTTCTGCCTTTTTTTGTTTTGTTTTTTTTCATCATAGAAAAGGAATTGAACTCATTTTCCTTCACATCTTTAGGTCTGTTTACAACCATTTACTGCTCCTTTCACATTTTGTTTAGCTTCAGCTTCCTTGTGCAAATTTAAATAAAAATTTAAATTAGAGTTAAATGAAATTTTTAATAATTAGGTGGAGTGGATTCATTGTTGTAGGTTTCTGTCAGACAGATTAAATCAGTAGCTGTGTTTACATGGACAAAATTTTGTGACCTGATTGAAATGTGTTCTGATCGCATAATTAGATAGTACCGTTTACATGGGCACAATCCGTTCATGACGAGTGTTTACATGCAGCAGGCTTTTATTCTGATCAGAAGTTCTGACATGCGCAGAGTGGTACACTCCCCTTAAAAAAACACCGAAGAAGAAGTTACTTCCGTTAAAACCACAGAAGAAGAAGTTACTTCCGGGACGAAAGTAAACAAGACGTCAAAAATGGACCCGCACCAGATTGTAATGACGGCGACTGAGTTTTTTACTGCACTCCCTGGTTCCCTTCCTTCAGGGAACATGAGTTATGGTGCATAACTTTCAGTTCCCTTATCAGTCAGTCACTCGGTGCAACACTATTGCTATGGGAACGTAATTCATTCACGCCCTTGAAATGCTCAGTAAAATGCATGCTTGTGAGAAATTCAGCCTTTATACATTAGGCATCTTATGGCTGCTCTCTATTGTGTGTTAGAGAGGACAGCCTGAGTGACGTCACATGCAGTAACATCCAAACTGTAATGCTTTGCAAACGTGTTTGTTGAACTCCAGTTTGCAGTTGCACAGATGTCTGCAACCGGTACGCCCTTGAACAGTGACCACGAGGCGGCCAAGCCTCGAGTGGAGTGGGCGTGTACCCCAGAGGGCACCTGTTGACCTTTGCTACTGTACGCCCTCTTAATGGCCTCAGTCACCCAGTGTGAGAGGCGTTGTTTCGACAGGGCCCTACCAGCAGCCGGGTTGGCAAAACATACAAACAGCTGGTTTGTTTTCCTCCAATCAGCTGTTCTTTCAATGTAAGCACCCAAGGCCCTGACGGGGCAGAGTGCTCTCAACCTCCTTTGTTCCTCAGTGAGGACGGGAGCAAGAGGAAATGAAGAAAGTTCAAAGTCCAGACTTCTGGGGTTCAACGTTGGAACCTTTGGGACATATGCGGGGTTAGGACATAAGGTGACCTTTGACCCATCAGGGGCAAACTTTGTACACATTGGGTGCACAGATAAAGCGTGGAGGTCACCTACACATTTAGCTGAGCAAAGAGCCAAGAGTAGAGCAGTCTTATAAGATAGCAAACCTATCTTAACGTTGCTCAGAGGTTTAAATGGGAGCTCACAAAGAGCATTCAGGACCAACTGGAGATCCCAGTCAAGGGCCAGAGTCCTGCTGGGGGGTCTCTTCCTCAACACGCCCTTCATGAACCGTATCATGAGAGGGTGTGCACCGGGTGTTTTCCCCCCCCCAGCCTTCGTGGCAAACCGAGATGGCAGACAAAAATACCTTAATGGTGGAAAATGAGCTGCCTTTTTTCCAGCAGATCCTGTAGAAATGTAAGAAGCTGGACCAGGTCACAGGAATAAGGGACAATATTCCTTTCCATGCACCAAGCTTCAAAAACACGCCATTTGCGAGCGTAGAGAGTCTGTGTTGACATTGCTCTCGCTCCCTGGATCGTGTTTATCACGTTGCTGGGGAGGCCTGAGGCCATCAGTTTGTTTCTCTCAGCAACCAAGCTGAGATTTGCCACAGCCCTGGACGCAAGTGGAGAGGCTGCTCGTGTGGTTGAATCAGCAGGCCCCAGAAGGGGAGCAGCTGCCAGTGTATCAGCATTGAGCACACCTCCGAGGGCCACGAGCCCCGTGGCCATCTGGGGGCCAACAATATTAGGGAGGGGTCTCCCCTGCATGTGTGCTCCCGCGTCACCCGAATTGGAGGTGCAGGGGAAGAGGTGCAGCGGAGGGCCCCTGCTGGCCAGCCGTGGGCCAGAGCGTCCGCGTTTGCTTCGTTTAGGGAGAGACACGGGTCGTAGAGCGTGCAGGTTTTTCAGGCGGACAGACCTTCAGATTCCTGGTCGCGCCGTGGCCAGATCTGGTCCACAGGTCTCCGGTTCCGCCATTGCTCTGGAGCTGGCCTCCATTCCAGGAAGCTGATGCGGAAACTCGTGATCAAGGTCCTCCCTGCTCACCCGAGGGGGACAGGGCGCATTCACTTGCTTAGTCATATTTGCAGAGCACGCATTTTTACTAGCGCGTACAGCGCGCAGGGCATGGCTGCCTTGAAGGGGCCCGGGAGGTGTCAGGAGAGCGTGAGGGTTACTCTCTGACCCCGTTGAGAGCTCTCCGGATAGAAGCATATTGAAGAGATACGCTCTCCCGAAGGACATGCCTTGACCAAACTGGTGATGACCCGTATGCCCAGAAATACGGTAATCTGTGGTGTAATCAGAGTGCTTTCCTGCAGTTTTATGACGGAGCTGAAAACCTCCCAATGAGGGGTCGTTATTTAAAGGTGCAGCTGGGCTTGTGCACTGAGCTTGGTCACATATTTCAGATCCACTGATCATGTGTGGCCTGCTGGTTTTACAGGCTGGAAAGCCTGTCTCAGTTTGAGCGCCTAGAGCTGTAAAAATTTTATTTTTCTGCTCAGCACCTACAGACCGGGACCAATTCACGATGTCCGGACCCTCTTGGGCACGAGGAAAAATTATCCGAGTCAGCCAGGGTGCATTGTTTGTATTGTGACTACATTTATTTACAATTTTTGCAGCATTTCTGGCGTCTTCCCTTTCAGCATGTGTGCACGGCCCGGGCTTGCAGGCAGTTGCAGCACCCCCGTGGACTGGTGTGGTCATCTGCTGAAAAGCAGTTGGGGTTAGGGTTAGCGTTACCGCGTTCAGCCGACACGCCCTCCGGGCATGCGGATACGCTGTGAGCTTAGGGCTGGACGATATGGCCAAAATTTTTATCACGATATAGTTCTTAATTTTGGTCGATATCGATATAATTCGATATCGATATAAACAATATAAAAGCCTAAAAAAAACTATAAACTATACAAATAAATTGATGTTCACCTTGTATTTGTATTTAGCCTCCAAAAAGATGGAAATCACCATCAAATAAACATAAAATTCTCAACCCAATAATTCTGTCGGGTCATGGACAGTTTTTTTATAGAAACGTTTCACCCTCCATCCTCCATCCAGTTTCCAGATGACCCAACTGAGAATTATTGGATTTGGTACCTGGATTATTGAGCATGAACTTTCTTGGCATAAAATTCTCAACTGTGTCAATATTAATAGTTTTAACTTTAAACAAGAACTTTAAAATTTACAGCATTGAAATTCATAGTTAATTAAATAAAACTTTTGGGTGTCGTTATTGATGAGAAGCTGACATGGAAATCTCATGGAAATTACTTAAGAATAAAAATAACAATCAATTACATTATTGTAGGGCTGTGCGATATGACGATATATATCGTGGGGACGATAGAAACGTGTCTATCGTGCTACTTTCCTTCTATCGTCTCTATCGTGATAAATAAGAATAAAAAAATAACTGTCGCAAAGAAGCTTCATATGGGGTTTTGCGAGATGACGGCGCTGCTTTATGTTTGACGCACGCGCGGGTTTGCAACACATGCTTTACGTTGTTAAACTCGAGAGCAACAGAGCCGCAGGCGCATGAAGCCGGTGTCTCAACAAGGAGAAAACAGCTGCACAGGCAGCCCAAGAAGAATAACTTTTACCAAAAAGAGGGGGAAGCTCACCTTGTTAGCTTCCATTATTTCGCTCCGCTGAAACTCGGAGACAAAATGGGTCCAGAGGACACGAACCCAGAGTCCAACCGAGTCCGAACTCGGGTCCAGTTAACCAATACAAAACAGACCAGAGACACAACAGAACCGCAATCAAACGCAACGTTTTCTCTTTTCTGTTTCTTGCTTTGTTTACTCAAACTTCAGAGCGGATTTCTTCTTCGTGAGTTTCATTAGCAGCTGTTGTTTTACCGCCACCTGCAGGAAAAATTTGGACCAAAGTAGAAAAGGAGTTGTTTGTTTGTTTGTTTGTTAGTTTTATAATATGAAATACAACAATTAACGTATTCATAATAGAAAAAATAAAATAAAATGAAAGGTAGCAGATGAAGAATAAATCTTATTAAATCTGCTCCTTATTCATCTAATAACAGTTCAAACAATATTTTCTATAATAACAAAATAAGTAAATAACTCAGTCAATTTTCAATTCACATATATCACACATTAAATTAGATTCATTTATTTTTTTAGCAATTCATTTTTTACCAGTTTCTTAAATACAAGGAATGATTTGGCTTCCTTAACATTTGTCATTTGGCATTAAGTCATTCCATAATCGTACTCCTTGAATTAAGGTAGATCTAGTTTCTACTTTGGTCCAAATTTCCTTGTTCTTTTTGTTCACATTCTTATAATTGTAACTATCTGTAGTAAAATAATAAAATAAAAAAACTTTGGTCCAAATTTTTCCTGTACACACACACACACACACACATCGTGTTGTATATATCGTGATATATATCGTTATCGTGATATAAAAAAGTCCATATCGTGATATATGATTTTTTCCATATCGCCCAGCCCTACATTATTGTATAAAGTAGGGATGCACCGATCCACATTTCTCACTTCCGATCCGATACCGATACATAACAACTGAGTATCGACCGATACCGATACTTTACCGATCCGATATCGGTGTTCAAGCATAGGAGGCTGTAATAATTAAGTTCTTGAAGGGAGAGCACGTATGTTGCACAAAACTCTGACTTGTGTGAGGTAAACCCAAAGAAGACACTCTGAGCCTCACTAATAATAATAATAATAATAATAATGAATTCAATTTGTAATGCACTTTTCATTAATAAAAATCTCAAAGTGCTAATTACTACAGTAATTCACAAACAAATGGCATACAAGAAGAGGCAGGTCTCTTCCACAGCCTTCTGACTCATGGTGCAAGGAACACTAGTCTAAAATACTGCTAAGCATTATGGAAAATCATCACATTCTACTCCCCATTTTCTAGTCTTATTTTTAATTCTGGCACTATATGAGTTGTAATTCTTGTTGAATTTTATCAACAGATACAGATTTAATCTATAATTGAACACTAATATACCGCTAAGTAACAATGTTAAGACAGAAGTCACAGAGTATGGTGAAATATATGTGCTCTCTGACATCTAGAAAGTATCGGAAATATCGGCAGGTTGGTTCCGATACCCGATACTTACATTTTGCTGGTATCGGATACCGATACCGATACTGGATCGGATCTGCCCCATCCCTAGTATAAAGTAAAATAGTTTTTGAATGACAAAGTTTTGAATATATTGTATAATGTAATGATTGTTCCATATTTAATCTGTTGTATTGAAGTTTGGGGAAAAGCATGCAAAACTTTTACAAATCCTATTTTTATTTTACTAAAAAGAGCTGTAAGAATTATTATTAGGAAGTGCTATGGTCACCCAACAAATATATTATTTCATCAATTGAAATTATTAAAATGTTATGATTTGGTTGAACATAGTATTTTACAAGTCATGTATAAAACTAAAAAAAATATTACCCCCAAATATTCAATTACATTTTGTTTAAAAAGTTATTAAACCCTGAAGGGAATGTAAATGTTTGTAAAATCTTCATTTAGAACTAGTGTGAAGGAGCTGAGTTGTAAATCAGGAAACAGGATTGTGTTGACTTGATATCATCATAAACATTTATAAAACTATTTATATGTTTTAAAAGATGATTAAATCAAAGTTGTTGGGAAGGTGTGGTGCAGGTGAAGTGAAGGTTGTTGTTTGTAGTTATTTTGTATTTTTTAAACAAGGGGCAGATATTATAACACTATTTTCGTCTTTCTGCACCTTTTCATTCAGTGTTTTTCTTTCTTTTTATTCTGATGAATCTGTTTTATTTTCAATAAAAAAAACATGTCGCGCTGGGGCTGTTTGTTTACGTCGTAGTTTCAGGGAAACGTTGGCTCAAACTTTATTCTTCATCTTCTGACTCTCATCATATTCTATCGAGTGGAAACTCTTCAGATTAAACAAGTAGATGTTTCCACAGCTAGTTAGAACGACTCCGTCACGTTTTGAAAAATAAAGAAACCGAGTAGGACTCGCTGCAGAAGAAGCCTGCAGTTTAACAAAACCGAACTACGTCCACACCGACGAATTAGTCTTTCCTCTCATCAGTGATGTCGTCTGCTTTCTCTTCGCTTGTGAAACTTTGTTCAGTCACATTCTGACGGTCATGAGCACTAGTTTTGAAGCGAAGTTTTCTGCTCATGTTCGTGCTGCTGTTTATAATGATGTTTTTCTACTACATTAGGGCTTAGTGTATTACTAGCTGATGTCTCTCTTAGTTAATCCTAGATGTTATTATTGTTTTTCTCTTGCATTTGTTGTTGGATGTAACTGGGACCCTGTGTACATAATCTCGTTTTCAACACATGTACTACATGCGGTGCAAATGACAATAAATTCTCTCTGACTCTGACTCTGACTCTGAAAACAACACGCTTTGGAGACTAGCTTAGCTTTTAGCCTGCTACCGCTAACGCCTGCTGCTGGAGTGAGCGCTGCGTAACAACGACGTCACCACGCACGTTTTGTGTCACAGCCTTTTCTGTCCGGGCGCGTTGTTGAAGCAGCCGCTTCAACCCGAACAGAAAGAGAAAAACGTCAGTGAAAAGTTGTAAAATCCTATCGAAATATCGAAAATATGCTTAAACTTCATATCATCGTTATTGAATAAAAGTATATCGCGATATTTATCGTTATTGAATTATCGTCCAGCACTATGTGAGCTTGGAGGGTTTGTGTATTACCGCCCCTCCCGAGCTCCTACAGTACGGGGGGTGAGTATGTGACTCCCCCTGTCAGGCCA
>JBBPBX010023880.1:16936-19436 GCA_038048925.1 Garcialebias charrua
TAGCGACTGTCTTTAAAAGGTTGCTGTGTTGTTGTTCATCATGTTTTTTTGTTTTTGTTTTTTTGAGTCAAGGACAAGGGCAAACTGTTCTTTGCTACTTTTATTTTGAGTTTTGTGCAACAACATTTTGTCTTTATTTCACACACAGCAGAACACTCATGTTTTGAGCATACATTAATGTCACCAGCTTTTTGTAGTCTTTTACAAATAAAGTCTGGGCAGAAATAGCCAGGCTCCCGTACCCCATGGGCGGATGAACCAGCAAAACTGTGAAGAGAGCCCGCTTCGTCAGGCCCGTCTCTGTCTTCCATCATGGTTCGTCGAGGAGGTTCTTGGCGGGACCGCGTGACGAGGAACGAATCTGTTCCTGCTCCAGGACTGACCGGCCTGAGGTGGACCTACTGGGGGTCTCTGCCGCTGCTCTTCGTCGTAAGCTGGCCTCTTCTGCGGGGGACGACGTGTGGCTGAGCGGTGTCGAGGCTGCACTGGTCTGCACCCACTGGAGTCCCTGGGGAGGGCAAAAAATTTTCTTGGCATTCTCTCACGGAAGGCTTCAGCCTGTTTACGCCTCTGCTCCAGCCTGCTCTGGATCCGGTCCAGAGTGCTCCCGAAGAGTCCCGTCGGCTCGATCGAGTGGTGCAAAAAGGGGAACTGCTGACCTTCTTGAAGGTCCGTCAGGGTCATCCACAGATGCCGCTGGGCGATGACCACTTCAGCAATGCACCTCCCCTGTGCAATGGCTGCCGTCCCCATCATGCGAAGCACAAAGTCAGTGGCCCTGCGGGCTTCCGCCAGCACCTCAGTCGCAGCCTGTTTGTCTGTTGTCACCTGGAGCTCCTGCAGCTTCTCTGCCAGGTACGCCTGCATCATGGCGGAGGCGTTCATTGCACGTGCCGCGAGGCCCTGAGCTCTGTAACACTTTTCAAGCTGTGCAGCTGAAGCGCGGCAGGCTTTGCTGGGCAAAGTTGGTTTTGTTCCAGAAGATCTGGGGGCCAGGTGAGACGCCAGCGTGTCCTCCATTTGTGGCACGTTGGCCATTCCCGCTGCTTCCATTCCAGCCACGTCGAGGAACTGGGAGAGCGGCAGCAGCATGGGAGCCCTGGGTTCAGCCCAGGTGCGAGTAAGCTCTGTGAGGAAATCCGGGAAGATGGGCATCCTGTGCCTCGTTGTCGACTGCTGCTTGGCATAAAAATAATTCCCTGCCAACCTCGTGACCTGTTGGCGAGGTGGAGGTTCTGGCCACGCGATCTGTAGCGCGTCCGCCGCTCTGCGACACAAGTCGAACAGGGCGGGGATCGATGTATCTGTCTCTGGCAGCACTGGCGCCGGGTTCTGTGAGAGGTCTTCTTCCTCTCCTTCATACTCGTTGTCAGCTTCATCACCAGAAATTTCACCTGAGGCTGTTAGCGAGATCTCATCCGCGTTCATCATGCCTCGAGTGTCAAATTCGGCTGTCGAGTCCCCGACGGGAGCCGCCATGTCCGGGCTGTCCCCCCATTCGACCTGTCCACTGTCCTCCAGATCCATGCTCTCGAGCTCTGGCGTGGGAGTGAGGGCTTCTGTGAGATCCGGGTCTGTTGGCGTCGCAGTAGCGTCCATGGCTTTGGCCACAATGTCCACGCGGTGTCTCCTCACCGCCTCCAGCATCTGGCTGCAGTATGGACAAGAGTCGGGGGCATCTAACGCCGTTTTTGCGTGCAGCATCCCCAGACAGACAGGTCAGGCCTCGTGGGTGTCCGTCGCCGACAGGGAATATCCGTAGCCGCTGGGGCAGACACGCGAGCTGGGACTCGCTGTCCTGCTGGCCTTTTTTGGAAATCTGGGTTTTCGCTTTCCCTTCTCCGGAGCCATGGTCGAGAAGAAGAGAGCAAGTTGTCTTAAGATCCTTGTCCGAGATGTCTCCTCTGTCGCGTCGCTTTCGCTGGCTAGCCTGCTACTCGTTAGCAGGGTAGCGATGTGACGCAGTTAGCGCCGTCGAGCGAAGCAGCTGCGGAGAGAGAAGAGAAGAAAACTTTGAGGTTAAGGAAAAATGCGCTGGACTAGCTTTCGCCAGCCCAGCGATACGCAGGAAATTTCTCTGTACGCTCAGCGTAGGGAGCAAGCTCACCTCTAATGAGCGATGTGTCTACAGAGAAGTCCCACGAGGTTCAGGTTTAAGCGAGGTGAAGGGCAAAAAGAGACAGATGGATGGGCGCTAGCGTCTTAAGTACCCAGAGGGCGGGGCCTCTGAGGTGATGCCAACGCCCACTGCCCTAAAGGCATGAGTGTATTCCTTCAGGTAATCGCGTGGGGGCGCAATTCCCATAGCAATAGTGTTGCACCGAGTGACTGACTGATAAGGGAACTTAGTTAAACATTTTCAAACAATCTATTTTTGTATAGAATTAGGATATAAAGCAGGGGCAGAAAACTTTAGCATTCAACATTTTATTTTATTGATTGATTTCAGACATGCCAAAACCATTGCACACTGCACAGGGTGTATCAACATGAACACCAA
>JBBPBX010023880.1:21936-40160 GCA_038048925.1 Garcialebias charrua
TGATAAACACCCTTAAAGCATGATGCTGCCACCACCGTGCTTGACTGTGGCTACTTTTTTTCTGAACACCAATGTTTCTTCTTTCATCAACAAAGCCTAAGTCTAGTTCTAGTGCATACTATCAAACTAGAAATAGTATGAATACTTTATTTTTACCATGTTTGAATTTTTTTCCCAGTCAATGGTCAAATAGCACTTGACTAAAATATAAATGTGGCTTTGGTTTGAAATAATAATCAGAAATTGTAGCTGCAGTGTTCAGGAGAACTGTTCTCAGACCGTTGGAGAGATGATGACTGCGTGTTTCTCCCAGGCAGCTCCTGCTGTCACAGGCTCTGATGCTGCTGGTGATGACAGGTGAGTGTTTCCAGAGCCTTTGGTCTGTGACAGAAGCTCCTGGAGAATTTCCCGCACACTCCTTCCTTGTCTCCCATCGATTCTGCCACTTCCCATTATTGTCAATCAGAGTGGCATCGTCTCCTCGGGAGTAGCTGTGTGGCAGGCGATTGTCGGGGCAGCGGGGTGCAGAGAGAAGCACGCAGCGTGCAGCATCAGCATGGAGGGGGATGCCACCAGGGGCCCCTCTCAAGTAGCTGCCTGGGCAGGATGCCCCAAGTTCAACTGAGACCTTTTGCTTTACAACACAAAGTGCACATGGTTGAGAAGCAGAGATGGATGAAACCTCTCAACAAAAGGAGCAGCTGAAGCCGAAAGCCTAGTTTCACAGAGCTGTCAGCAGGAAAGCAATGCTGCTCTCTCAAATGTGAATGCCTTGTTAGAAAAATGACAAAAATAACAATGGCAGGACTAATGGAACAGCAGTGAAGCATTGTTCTGCAGGTTAAGGAGGGTCTTGAAGCTTACGGTGTCCCCTGTTAGCTCCTGACCCTTTTTGGACCATGGGTTTTGGGGCTGTGCAGGCGTTTGGTAAGGTGAGGCTCTCGTGCAGCAGCTATAAGCCCTGGAGATTGATGGGAGCGGCGCCCTCCCTCCCTGCACTGTAAAAGATTATCCGCTCACCCGCTGGAAACAAAGCTGTGATGGAAATTCGTCTCGCATCATCAGCAACAAAATATCTACACAGCAAAGCGGGAGTCTCTCATTTTTCATGGGCTATATATTAAATAAAAAAGGGCATTAAAGAAATGGGAAGGGAGGTGGTATGAGCGATAGCACTAGTTAGTATTTTCTTTTAAATGGGCCACTTGAATCAGGGAGATTATAAGGTTTTTATTGGCTGTCAGAAAACACAACTTTCCGCGTACTTCACCCGCTGGAGCTCATAATGCCCTGATTAGAATGCCAGCAGAAATGAAAAGAGATGGCGCTGGTGTGAAGTCTTGGGAAGGAAGCAGCAGGACAAGTGCAGATGCCCTGAAATCTGCTCTCCCCTCAAATCCAAGGGGGAATACAAGACAACCAACACATGCACCAATAAAGCACAGAGTGAGCGAACAAGCACACCGTGAGCTTCAGCCAGAATGTGCACAGCCAGATCTGGTGTCAGAGGCTATTCTCAAACGGATACACGAGCCGCATCAGGCCGAGCGTTATCTCTCGCTAAGTGAATATTGCATTCGGCTGATATGTGATATTTGAATTTCCTATTAGAAGGGGACTATGTGTCAGAGGGAAGGAGCTCTGTGATGCGTGCTTGTTTGCAGGAGGCAGTGAATGGACGCCTTGCTTTAAAGTTGAAGTGTGTCGTGGTGATGATAAGGATGAAATGATGGAAGGGGAATCCTGAGGGAGAAAACCGATCACTGTTACTCACAGGGTCAACTGTAGAAGCCTTTCAGGGGGTTCAAAGACTAATTTTACTAGAATCTCAGCTAACTTGACCCGATCATTGTAATCTTCAGTGGAGAAGTGTTCCTAAAAGGTACAACCCAAGTAGGGAAGCAGATCGAAATGTGTCATTACATCAACTTGAAAGACTTCCCCGTCTGTCAGTTTGGTCGAACTGAGCTTTCAATTTCCCATAGTGGAGAGAAAGTAAAAGAGGCCAACATCAAACTCCCAAACATGACAGAGCTGGCTCCTTCTGTCGAGAGGAAGCCATTGATTTTTCCTCCATTTCACCATCAATCTGGTGGAGAAGAGGTGGCTGTGGGTGCTCAGACAGCTGATGATGTGATTTGTAACCGTGGACCACCAGTGAGCGGAGAGAATTGCTCTGACTCTCAACACGTGGCAAAGTGACTGCTGCGGTCCTCGGCATTCAGCTGGAAGATTAACAGCGGGGGATCGACTGATAATCTCTGGCGGCCGAGTGAGTATTTTCTCTGTCAGCCGCACTGCAGCCAAAGCAACATCTGTATTCGGCAGCACTGATGTCACATTGTGGTGGGATTGTGTCACTCAGCTGTGCAAAGTACTTTTGAGCGGCAACTAAACGCTATTCTCATCATCAATTTAAAAATATCTAGGGATTTTCTAAATGTATCTTTTAGGCTTTAAAGGCACTCGGCGCAAATCAAACATAAAAAGAGCGTCTTATATCAAACGGTACAGGTTGAAAGAGTTTACTTCAGATGTATTGATGTGCCATTTTGAAATGTGGGTCCACACTCAATGTAAACAAAGGACTTGGCTGAATCTGCCAGAAACTTCCCTGCAGAAATCTGAGCCTAAATCTTAAATACCAACACATAACAATGGTCAGACTTCTTTATCCCGAAAGGCTCGCCATTGTTGGACCCATTTTCAGTCATAGAGCCATTTCTGTAGGTAAACAAATGTGGTTGCATTGCAATGTCTTTATGACATTAAAATTGAAGGACCAGTGTGAAGTTTCAAATAGGACTGAAGCTGTACACTCACAATGAGTGAACATACTAAAAATTCAAGAGCTTACTTGATCTTTGTTCATTTAAATGTTCTAGAATTGTGAGAGGCTGCATGTTGGAGTATCTGTTACAGTCATTCTGAGTTTTTGCTTTTAAAAACTTTAATTCCTCTTTTTTTCTGGATGTAAATCGCTTTTTTCGGATGATTTACTCTGGTATCGGATGCTGTGCAGTTGGAAGGATTTTTGCTGAATGGGTTTTAGTTTTGGGCATTTGTTATGATGTATAACCATGGCAACAAGGTGTCTTTTTAACAACCAGGAGCAACTGATTAACATCTCAAAAGTTCAAATGCCTCAACCACAACCCCAAATCCCAAATGAGTTGAAAAAGAGGCGCCGTGGATGAATTCCCGTCAACCTGGCGGCGATGCTCGAGTGCCTGACCGCTGAGATCCTGAAGCTGGTGGGAAACTTGGCTTGTGACAACGGGAAGAGCGCGATCATCCCCCAGCACCTTCAGCTGTCTGTCTGTGACAAAGAGGAGCTCAGCACAGACTGGTAGGAGTGCCCATCACTCAGGGAGTAATTCTGCCCAGTATTCGGGCAGTCCTGCAGCCCAGGAGGACCGAGAGGCCCACCGGATCTGACAGCAAGTTGGATTTGGGTGGAGGGATCGGTATCTGTGGCCAGATTCTTTGGATTCGCTGCAAGAAATCCTTCCTGCCCACAGCTATCAGCATCTATAATAAATGTTGAATGAAACCAGGATGATGAGCAACGACAACACCCAATTTCCCTTTGGGATTAATAAAGTATTTTTGAATTTGAATTGAATTTTGAGACACAGAAATCACATACAATCAGCTATCTTTATTTTAACTTGATTTCCTTGTTGCTTTCTATAACTATTAAAACTCCCAATGTAGTTTGAAATGACTGTTCTTGTTTTTGATTATGTAAAGACAGCTTCTATCAATTTTATATGGATATATGTTCTAACTCGGGAATCTAAGGTACAGTAATTATGTCTTAATAATACATAAATACATACATTCATACATACATACATAAATATACATATAGCAATTGTCTTATTACTGTACATGATGAATATAAGTTTTGATGAATTCCTTTTCTCGTGATTAAAAAACAAATGTGTCAAAGGTTCGTTTTCTTACAAAAATTCCACACAACCATAATCACCAAAAACTCATTTATTGCACATGAATTCGTACAAATAACACATTTTATTAAATATTTATGACAATAAATAATAAAAATAAATAGACACTGTAAAACTTTTTTCCCAACAATCCACAAATGATTTGAGATTACAGGTTTATTTTATATATTTTTTGTAAAACAACCTTAAAAAAACCATTAAACATTATAGCATCCACTATCTATTAATACTTTTAACAGAGTTGATGATTCTGGAAAAGACATGTACTGCATGAACTACGTGTTTCAATTGAATTTGACTATTGTAACATCTCTCACATCTAGTGGCGTGGTGTGGGCTTTCTGGGATTAGTAATCCTCTTTAGATCATTTGCAAAGCAATTAGGCATGCCTCCACCGCTATTAGGCATAAAGATAACAGCCTTAAGAGATAAGATGCTATTTGTACAAGGTTTCAAATGTGGATAGCTGCCTCAGAGTCCTGATATTACCAAGATTTATTTAAATCCTTGTAGATGAAATTAAAAATATGATAGTGGAAAAATTACACCTATCTTGTGCATGAACGTAATTTCATTCATGAATTAAATAAATATGTAAATAACGGATTTAAAACCATCACATAAATACAAAACATTTTATACATTGCAGCTACTTTCAATGCATGGCCTTGTGGATTTTAAACTGTAAAGAACAAGGCAAATGTTTAAATTCGTTTGGCTGACAACTAATATGTAACAAGGCAAATAGGAAACCACAACAGGTTCTTGTTATAAAGGCTTCAACATCATTTAGATGTCTTTAAAAGTCCAAAGTGAGCTGAACTACGGTGATTTACAACGTGCAGTTGTCAGCAGGAACCAGAGCGGCCTCTTTCCTCTTGCATTTCTACCTTTGGTGCACGCTACACAGCAGGAACAAATGCCAAGAAAGGAGCCAAAAAAGCAAATTCCCCACTGACCCTTGACCCCGGGGCTCAGAGGGGACTGCTCTGCATGCATACAGACGAGGTTCAAACAGAGTTTATGACTGCATTATTGCCGCGCTTCCTCATCCCCTCTCCACCTGTCACTGGACACTAGAATCCACCAGCAGGCTCCACCAGACACACCAGGCATCGTTCATTCACTCACCTCCTAGGTGCCTTTGTCAGGTGATTGCTGGCGGAAAAAGGAAAACAGATCAATACATCTCCCATGGGCTTGACAGGTAATCTTTACCTGGAATGAAATATGAGTGGTACCAGCCTGCTGGATTTCTTAACTGTAACAGGACAATTGACTAACTCCGCAGATGCCATTTCCTCATTTCCAAGCCATTGGGAATTCATTTAGTGAAATACGGTCTGGCTGAGGAGACATTATGTTGACTGCTAATTATGAAATGGCAGGTGAGGTATTATCCTCCTACTGATGGAAATGTTTGATGCATCTTTTTCTGCTGTCACTTCACTGGCACCAAAACACAGGCTGTCGGATTAGGCAGCGGCACAAAGCTCTTCTAAAACAATTACAGTCAATACTTGTCAACAAGTTCAGAGGCATGTATCTCTAAAAAGCCATTAATGGTAGCTTCCTTTTTTTGTTTAATAATGACCCCCAACCTGTGCAATTCCTATTAATCAGGTTTATGCTCCTGATGTGAAACAAGCCTAGAGTCAAGCTGCAGGAGGAGAGACGGCGGTAGCTGAGGGGGTTGGGGCGCTCTGTCTGAACACTTTGACTGATTTCTGTGGCAGCGTGTCTGGTGTGAAGCATCCATTTAGACTAGTGTGCACACACAGCATTTATAAATGTCACCCCTCTAAAACATGATCACATAAATCCTTCTCACAAGGATTATTGCGGACGTATAACTCATATTAATTGGCAAATCTCATTTTATTAAATGCGATTCTTCTCTTAAAAAAAAAGACTTTAAAAGGTCTGAAAAGACATGTGTTGTGTAGATGGTGATGTCTTGTTATATAAAGTCCATATTTGTTACATTTTGATTTAAAATGTTTGGATATTTATTAGCTAAGTTCCAAGTAAAGTAGCTCCCAGACTCCTTTCAGCAGAATTAGATAGTCTGCAGTGCAGGGATTTACAGAATACAAAAGTTTGTGCTAATATAGTGAAAAGCGCACCTTTCTAGAAAATGCTACTTGTTTACTAGCTTGGCTCAAACTGTTGTGTTTGATCTCACTGTAGGATGCATTAATTTTTTTATGTATCTGTCTGGGAAGCGGTTTACCCCAAGGCTTTGTGAAAGTAGTGCGTTCGACTCTTCTCTACTGGTTCTTAAAGCTTCTCTTACTCCTCTTTGCTAGCATTCGTCCGTTTAAAGTAACTCACCCAGCATCGCTGAAAAGCAGCCTTTTCAAACAGACCTGCAGCGAGCCTTGAACTTTAAATACGTTTGGGGGGGACTTTGAATATAGACGGTAACCTGATGAGAACAGAGGCGGCCCTCCAAGGACCGCGACTACACTCCCTCTGTGTTGTGCTAATGAGCACCTTTGTAGCAACTGTAGCTTTTCAAATCCATGGTAATAGGAGGCCTGTACTTTGTGTGGCTTGCCACCAGTGGCTGCCTCTCGTGGAACAGCATGTGATAGCCAAACATTGCAATGTTCTTACAGCCATTGTTGGCATCCCTAAGGTAGAGCAGACGTCCACTGGCCACCAGAGCTCAACTGACCATGCTTCCAAGGTTCCTGCTGACAAGTGCTGCAGTACTAGAGTGGACGTGATTATTAGACGGTGCAGTCGCGGGTGGCCTGGAGACTGTGTAAAAACAGGAGGAGCACTAAAGCCTAGAGTCAAACGAGGAGCCACTTGAAGCTGCCTTCCTCTTTGCGATGGCGGAGGGCTTAACAAGACTTGATTGCATTAACATTTGTCATGCTTAATACACCTGGAAGGACTGGCTCTAGCAGGAACATGCTGATTTGAAGACTAATGATGTGCTTTGTAATTTTTTTTCCCGTGTTGTAAAGTTTTCGCAGTAACAGTTCGAGCTTTAGTTTCTTTTCTTTTTTTTTCCGGGCACAATAGCTTTTTTTCCCACCTTTTGCTGGAATTAGATGAGCCTATCACTCTCCATTCAAGTGTCCTCGTGGAGTAAAGACAAACTCTCGGGCTGAGCAGACGTAGAAAACTGAGGTGTGGACGACGGTCCCACTGCTTCTACGTTTGTTGTGTTCCTGGCTCCTTTTAACTCCTCTTTCTGGTGATCTATGTAAAATGGGGTGGTAGCTGTAAAGAAATTCAGAGATTCAGAGAGATTTATTTGTCATTTGCATCTCATGTGGTACATGTGGTGGAACAAGACCATGTACGCAGGTTCCTAGTTACATCCCACAATAAAATGTAAAAGAAAAACAGTAATAACATCTAAGATGTGAACTAAGAAAAACATCAACTAAATAAGCACTAAGCACTAACAGTATAACATTACGTCGAACAGCAGCACGAACATGAGTCTGTGTGAGCAGATGAGCACGAATGAACACAGCAACATGAAATAGATCAGCAGCATGATGTAATTTTTCACAGGGATTATGTTAGAGATTCATGAGTCTAACAGCCTCAGGGTAGAAGCTGTTCCTCAGTCTAGTGGTTCTACACTTAATGCTCCTTAACCTCATTCCTAAGGGGAGCGGGGCAAAAAGTGTGTGTGCTGGGTAAGTGTGGTCCTTCGTGATGCAGGTGGTCCTCTTCCTGCATCTAGAGGTGTAAATGTCTGTGATGGTGGGGAGGCTGACTTCAACAGACTTCTGTGAAATGATCATGTCAAATGAGAATTAACCATAATTTGCTTGAATAAATCCTATGCTGCACTACAAAGTAATTTAAATGAAAATAACTGCTTTAGATATACGGTACTGAAATAATAATAATAATAATAATAAACTTTATTTGTATAGCACCTTCCTACAATGCCTTGCATTGACCAAGGTGCTTAACAGGATAAAAAGATGAATAAACTGGAACAATAAATCAATGAAAATAGAATAAGAAACAACAGCAATAAAAGAAGGCAATGGAAATAAAAATGCTACATACTAAAATACCAAAAGTAATAAAAATAAATAAAATAAATAAAACTATACAGCAATCATCTTCAAATAACATGAATGGGATTTTGGTTATGTGGCCCAAATCCAATCTGGTCCCAACAGTTTTGTAAATATCACTATTGAAAGTCAGTCTCTGTCATTCCGTACTTTAGTTATCACCAAACCCCTTCCTTCTTAAAAACATTTTTCTTTTCATCCTCGGCTTTTAATCTTTCTTTGTTTCTGAACACGAAGAGAAAAGCTTGAAAGTGTACTAAAGTCCATTTTCACAGACAACAAACACAAAATACCTGAAACAATTGAACTCCCCAACATGCTTCCTAGCTTTCCTACTTCGGGTTCAATAAATAAATCTCTCCAGATTGCCCCCAAAAAGTTAGTGGCAGTGACACCAGACACTTTTCCAGGCACTACCATAGCAAAGGACAAGGGAACTAGAAGTGACATTGTGGCTCTGGGCTGTCTCAAAGGATTAGGCATTACAGCATTCACCGGCATGTGCTTGAGCTCGTTCCTCATATATCTGCTTGTGCCTCTTTCCAGATGACTTCTTCCCCAAACTGATCCGGCAGGCAAGATAATTGATTAATATTTCTTGAGGGAATGATGACTAACCGATGCTGAGGTCCAACCCAAACACACGAGTTAAACATAGTCAAAGGACTTGATCAAAATTCAGGAGTTTTCATATTTGACCAATACAAAGAAACAGCAAGGAACATTAGTTTGAGTGCTTTAAAATGCACAAGGTGCACCACACACCAACTTGACTCCAACATCAAGGTCAAAATCAGGACAAAAAGAAAAAAGATTAATATATTTGGAGCAAATGTACTGAATTAGTATTGTATTAATTACAACAATTAGTATTGTTACTGAAGTTTGTGCATTCATTTGCATAAAGTTCAAACTAATAAGTATATGAATAAGATTTGTTTTTACATTTAAATTACATAAAAATAGAGTGGTGCAAAAAATGTTGGTTATGTATACACATTTACAGTAGCTGGCTGGTTTAATTAGATTTTCTCCTTCTTCACTGCCTTTGAGTAACATTATCTGAAAATACAAGAAATGTTTTAAATGCTAATAATAATAATAATAATGAATTCAATTTATAACGCACTTTTCATTAGTGAAAATCTCAAAGTGCTACATACATTCATACACCGGTAGTGGCAGACTACCATGCAAGGTGCTTTCCAGTCCTACCGGGAGCAACTCGGGGTTAAGTGTCTTGCCCAAGGACACAACGACACATGGTGTGGAGAACCGGGATTCAAACCGCCAACCTTCCGATCGGGGGACGACTGCCATTACCACTACGCCACGGCCGCCCCGTGCTGATGACATCCAGGTCTATTTACCAAAGAGGCCAGATTATACTGACCAGTTCCTGAAACTACAGACTTGGGGTGTCTATGAGTGCACACCTATTTCTCCAGCTCCCCGGGCGCTTTCGGGCTGCTCACTGCACCACCTGGTAGGTGGTTGGGTTAAATGCAGAGACGAATTTCGTCTGTGTATGGGAAACATACGCAGATGACAGGAATAGACATTATTATTATTATTATTGTCTTTGGGGAAATAAAGGCTCTATTTGTTTTACCCTTGACCTCAGGTAAAACTGAGGTCAATGGAACTGAATATCAAACCATATTACATTTCATTAATGTTAACTTTGCATTTAGAGCTACTGATCCTGGGTGGATCCTTGGTGTGAATTTGAGCTTTTATCTAATATAATAAACTGCTTTTTCATTTGTGTAATATTTCTAAAATCAGGATGCACGATATTGGATTTTTGGCCAATTTCCAATATGCTGATATGTTAAAACTTATTTGGCCAATAACCAATACCAATATTTTCTTTTCCTAGACCTACTTACAGAGACTACATAGCTTTCTCTGCTGTGGAATTAAAACACTAAATTATTCTGCATGGTCTTTGTCAGTTTGGCTTGCTACCAAATGCAGATGTCCAAAAGGGACTGAAAATGATGTAACACTTCAACTTGGATTATATTTAATATTAAATTTGTTCATGATATTTACTCTCTCTAACACAATGCCAACACTCCAACAGCGCAAATTTGTAAATTTTCACAAATCTAAACTCAACGGCGTGCGTGATGTCATAACATTGTGCTGGCTCTGCAGGCATCCTTGTCACTGCATCGGCTGATACCGATGCCATGCCGATAATATTGTGCATCCCTAATCAGGAGCATCCTGTCCAAAAGTGACACCAAAGACCAGTGCATGCATTTCATTTGACCATTACAATGCTTCTAAAACAGATTTTAAGAAACATCAAATTTCTAAACTTACATCTAAACCCAGGGCCGGCCCAAGCCTCTTTGGGGCCCTAAGCAAAATTTGGATGGGGGCCCTCTGTTTCTACTAATGATGTGAATTATTGCAATCAACGGTCAGATGGTTTTATCATTCTCCCACCTGATAAAACAAATTGCAACTCTGACAGCCCTTTTTAATGTATATATGTAATTTATTGCAAGGGTGTCAAACTTGTTTTAATTTTGGACCACATCAAGTTCATGAATGTCCTCAAAAGGCCAGACATGGCAGAATGTATTGATAAAACTGCCTATGAATAAACTGGTAAAATCAAACTTTCTAAAAATTTAATATTTTATGTTTGATTAAGTAATATAGGATTAAAAACATACAAAGTAGAAATTGATTTGATTTGACTAATAAATATCGAAGCTCACAACTGTGATCTTTGACTTATTTCTGCATGTATAGAGCGATTTCTACATAATCAAATATACATACACACAAATATATGATGTATGTGTTATATATATCATTATGAAAATAAAATTCTGAACTTTATAATGAAGTTGTGTGTAATAGAATCATATCATTAAAAAAACTTAGCTCCTCTTCGGGGGGCCCCTAGTGACCCTGGGGCCCCAAGCGGCTGCTTAGTTCGCTTATGCCTTGGGCCGGCCCTGTCTAAACCTATATTTCATCTTGAAAGAAAGATTAGTTTTGTTTTCTTTCTTTTTACCGGTACTATCAATTTTACAAAGACTTTAGACATATATTTATGTGTTTATACGATATATTTATAAAGTATGAAATTAAGTAATTTGCTGCTTTATTAAAACAATAACGACACTTCAAATCAAGCAGTTTTACATCAAGGTCAGTCAAGAAATTAGAATGCAAAGGTTCTCTGGTAGAAGGAGAATTACAGTACATACATTTATTGCAGGTGATAATGGGAAGTTGAATAGAACCATGTTACCATCTTAATAAGCTCTTATGAGATGCTCTCTAAAAACAATCATTACAGGCCTTCCTGGAGCACTGCCTTCCCCCTGTTTATTAATCAGCTAATTACACATTGACAGTAATGGGCCTGCTGATTCCCACACTTAAATGAACAGGGCTGAATGGTTCTTTAATGATTAGCCTTTGTGTTTCTCTCTGTCCTGCTCACTCTCTTTTTTTATGCACACAGTTTTTTCACAACCGCAAAAATAGGACATTTAAATCAGACCTCCTGGCAAGAGGGTTTGCACACAAACCAGTGGAGAAGCACCTGACAGAATGAGCTGCTGAAATCAAACTTGTTTCTACAAAGACGGCACCAATCCAAAAACAGTGGATATAAATGCAGCAGGAAGCAGCAGTTGTACCTCGACCAGTGTCAGTGTTAAGCTCACCCTCGAGCAACAGCTGCAAAACACCGCTCTGAAAGTTTGGTGGAGCAACGCAGGCAGGTGCAGGTGGAGATCGAGCAGATGGGGGTGGGGTTTGAAGGACAAGAGCAGGTTGTGGAGTGGAGCCGGAGAGGGCAAAATAGTGCGGTGGGCTGCATTTCTGTCAGCACAAGTGATGGCTGAGTGTTAGTGTTATTTGTCTTGTGCTTCCATGCAACCCTCGCACCAGCCTGGGCATTAATGAGAGGGGGGCCGGCGGGCAGGAACACGGTGGGCCTCCAGCGCAGGTGATCTGTCACACAGCCGTCTTGGTCAGGCGAGGAGACGCATGAAGACAGAAGGGAGCAGAGGCAGCCTAACCCTGACTTTAGGCCCATGTGGGCACCCATATTAGACCAACGTAAAGACAGCACAGCCCGATGGCATCAAATGATTAATAGTGTGAATGTTCATTCAACCTTTATTTACACAGATAAGTCACATTGAGCCTCGAAGACTCATTTACAAGTGAGATCTGTTGGACAGACAATAAAAGTGGTGAAAAATGACACATAAGGTTTGGAGACAAAAAATATCCTAACACATTTTTGATCTCTGAAGGTCAAAAATGTGGTTATGAAAAAAATCTTGCACACAAGCACATAATGACGCCGACATTACGCAGAGGACGGGGAGGGGGACTCAAAGGTGGTTGCATGCCAGCCCGTACTGCAGAGTTCAGATAGAATCACTCAGTTCATGGAGATCTGTGCACACTCATGGGGGGGAGGGGGGAGATGCCGAGGACGGCCAGAGGCGAATCCAAAGTCCTGAAATGATGACAGAATGTTTATTCAGCTGGGCTCCTCTGAAAAGTCAGTGGAATTCCTCAGCAGAAGGGTTGGGAGGGGTGAGAGCGTCAAGTTTACAAAACTTCTCAGGCGTGTTGAGATAAGACGGCCTGTCAAGTCAGTGAGCCAAATTTCAGATAAACACGATTGTTTTGGGAACAGGCAGAACTTTAATGACATCTACCTTCAGTCTGTGTCGGTCCACTCGCTTCCGAAATGTTTAAATTAAAATGACCAAACAAATGGAGCATGCCTGAGAAAATCCCCAAGATCTAATCCATTCAGCCAAAAGTCTGGATTCTCGAGACATGAACCAAGCCATCATGTAAGGCAGGCAGCCTGACCAGGTCCAGATTAGCCGCCGACGTCTTCCTTGTGTGTTGATAGATCAGGAACCAGCCAAATCAAAAAAGTAGGAAACAGTTATCAAATCCAATTAAATACATGTACTGTATGTGTCCTTAAGATCCACAGATGACAGCAGAGATAAACACGTCATCAAGTCTTCCAAGTCGATGTGCTGTGTGCATGCCAACAGGGCAAATCAGCTCACCTACAGCCTGTCTTCTTGTTGAAGAAATGTTATCAGTTGTGTTGAGGGACTAACTGACCAAATTGAAGCCCATATTTATGAAGCATTCACACTATTGTGATCCTTTTTCCCCCCATACGTTTTTTGGCGTGATTCTCATCCCACAGTTTTCAAGCTATTTCAACAAATCATATTTAAAAACGTTCAGCAGGTCTTATGATTTTTGGTATCGGTGCAACTTTAGCTTTTTTAATATTTTGTCTTTTCTGCCATTTTTTCCCTCATTGAAAATGAACTGAGCTCATTTTGCATCCTTCAAATCTGTTTACTGCTCCTTTCACATTTTGCTCTGGTTTGGCTTCTTTCAGCTTCCGTATACAGTTATTTGCAGCTGTTTTTCAGCTGTTTTGGGCTTCTTTAAGATTATTTCTGCTAACTACCGGTAATTTTTTTGCTTCTTCTAACTTCTTGCTGCTTATTGCAGAAGAACTTGCTGAAAAACAGCTGACATTAGCTTTTAGCTAATAATAAGCATTCAATAAGCATTCAATAAGCATTTTTGCAGGAAATGCAATTTCTCTAGTTCTAAGTGTACCGGTACTTCCTGAATTAAGCACTGAACATGGTCAGTTTTGTTTTACCAGCAACAGCTTGTAGAGATAAAGATGAAGGGGAAAGTAAATTCACAATAATGTTCAGTGAGAACAGGAAAAGGTATTAAAACCTTCAAGATCTTCGCAATAAGTGATTCAATGAAACTGTGCACAATATTTACATTATAATTGTTTCAGAAATGACTCATGATCCAGTAATCACCAAAAGACAATGTGTGAAAATGTAAACAAAGCTACCTTGAATTTTGAACATTTGAACAATAGTTGATCATATAAAACAGAGAGGAGCTTCTTTTGTTCAAAACCTAATAAAAACCTGTTGAATCGCATGAGCTGAATTTCTTGATTTGATGCTGGAGGAGAAAAGTAGAAAAGGGCCAATTTAAAGCTGAGAAATGGAGTGGTCATCTAATCCAAACAGATACCTGCTCTGATAAGTTGTTGTGTGTGGAGTTAAAGGTATGTGTGTGCGTTTTTCACAACCAGTTTTAGCACTGCTGTGGAGGTGCTAAAAGGGCACAGAAAGAAGACGAAGCAACAGCTGGGTACCACCTCTGTAATTCCCCGTAGAGCCCTGGAGGATACCTTGGGCCGCAGACCATTTTCTCTCCTGATTACAGAGTTTCAGATCAACCACTAACATATACAACAATCCACTTCCTCTGGATAATCCAACGACTCGGCTGTCGTGTCCACTGAGGGTAAATACACTGCTCTTCCTGCTGAATGCAGACAACAATCTTTCCATGCAAAACAAGATGTCTACCAGGAAACGTCTTCACTCTGTAAATCACAGAATCTGATTTTGCCTCTGTGCACATTTATGTCCGACCAAAATTCCTGCACAGAGAGTGTAAAAGCTTGTCAGAGTGGATGTGCGTCTCCTGGAGGTCCTGTGATTACTGAGCGGAGACCTGGTGCAGCAGGCTGCCAAAGCAAAGATTTATACAGAGCAGTCGCAGCTGCAGAAACTGACATTGGACGACACGGGGTGCATGATAAATCATGGTGGACGGGGGGGCATTAGACTCGAGAAGCGGGAAAACAGTCCAAACAGGGTCGATGAGGATGTGCCCGTCAGAGGCTCGCCTATGTTTTCCCATCTTATTGTGCGTGTGCTTCAATAGCACATTCGAATACATATAAAAACAGATTAAATATTTATGTAGGATTCAATCACAAAGATTGTTTTAATATACCTAATATTTAAAAAGAAGCATTTCCCACTCTTAGACTTCTTACATTACACTGAGTCTGTTACCTGTCAACGAAGTGAGGGATGCCTCTGGTTACATATGTTGAATATGAGGGGTCCTTAGGGGTCAGGGGTGAAGTCTTTTTTACTTTGATGGGATGAGGTTCAGCGCTGGGAAGGTGAAGGACAGAGTTGCCAGCCATTCCATCACTCAGCGCAATAAATGGATCCAATCTGGATCCAAGTAAAGCATTGGCTGTTTTTAAATTCCACCTCTTTTATTCAAATGAATGATGGACTCGAGTACAGAGCCCTGTGCAGCAATATTAATATACATCAGAGGCATGCACCCCTCACTAAATCAGGGAACTACCAGCATTTGTTATTTAAATGACAAACAGCAGCTGCAGGGGTGGCGAGCAGAGAGGGGACGCAGTGGCCAAACCAATTCTGGGTTCAATCCGGTGAAGACACGAGGCTCAGAGCCATCAGTGTGATGAAAAAAGGCAGCTCCTTTTGTTCAAACACACACACACACACACACACACCGCCAATTGCATGTGTCTTCTGCGACAAGGCAAACCTCCTGTAACACTTTATTTTACACAGAAAGCTTTGAAGCATCACATCCCTACGCTAACCTACCCTTTTGTTTCCTCACATTATAAACACTTGGAAGATACAGCAAGTTTAATATTTCTACCAGTTCTTTAGGATTTCATCATGCTCATTTTCTTCTGTACTAATCAGAAATAGCAAATGTTTTCTTCATTGTTTTTGTCATGAATTGACAGATGACTCATACAGTAAAGTTTTAAAGACCGTGTAAAGTGAATTTCAATATTTTCCTCAATAAACATTTTAAATGTCATAATTGTAATGTTGTAAATGAGTAAAAAGTCTCAAAATTGTAGCTCAATTAATTTTGGAGTTATTGTTCAAACTGTGTATAAAGATATGTCTGTTTCAGGATTTTTTAGGCGTGTTTTAAATGTGACCGCGTTTCGTCACGCGGTCTAGCCCCACCCCCTGCAGCTCCAGCCGTATAAATTAGTTCTTGCCTCGGTGGAGCCGTTCACTCGCGAATCGCAGATAGCATCAGATAGCAATAGCTATAGCTCCTTTTTTGCTAAGAAAATGCGACAGGTCCATTGCATACTTAGTTATCAACGTGATTACTCTATATTTTAATCACCAACACAGACCCCGCATGCGATGTGACCGGGTCGGACCGGGTGCAGCGAGTCCGCTCATCTTCTAAAATAGCGCTTACAGGAAACCCCCGACCTACGACCCCATCGACCTGCGAACCACGGGACCTACGAACATATCATATTTAATAAAAATATGAAATTACTGTATTAAAAAAAAAATATATATATATATTTTTTTTTTTTTGTGTTTTTGTGTTTAAATGTTCTTAATTTCATGTTCTGGTTGTTTTAAAGGCTTTATAAATAATAATTATGATAAAAAAGATCATTTCTGATCATTTTTGAGCAATTTCTGAGCAATCTTGGGCAACAGGAAGTAGGTCTTCAGTTTACACGGTCACAAATTAATGTAGAACACCGGACGGCGGACGCCATTTTAGGTTCAGTCACTGGGGTCTCCGGTCACAGAACACCGGACGCCATTTTAGGTTAGCTGCCCGGGAGCCAGCCGAAGACTGGTGACCAGGATGGCTTCATATGGATTAATTACGAGCTGGAAACGTCTCTGTGAACTTTGTGGATGTCTCAGGCAGTAGCGGATTTATCGC
The DNA here is from genome assembly GCA_038048925.1 of Garcialebias charrua. Lineage (NCBI taxonomy): Eukaryota > Metazoa > Chordata > Actinopteri > Cyprinodontiformes > Rivulidae > Garcialebias > Garcialebias charrua. Next base: position 38,601 of record JBBPBX010023880.1, read on the forward strand.
CGATCGTGCCAGGCCGCCGTGCGAACACCTCCGGCCGGCCTGGCTACACCTCCGGCCTGGCTAGCTCCAGAAGCTAACACGGGAGCTAACACGGTAGCCGGCCGAAGACTGGTGACCAGGATGGCTTCATATGGATTAATTACGAGCTGGAAACGTCTCTGTGAGCTCTGTGGACGTCTCAGGCTGGAGCAGGAGCTACAGATTGATCGCGCCGCCGCTCCAACACCAGCTCATGGCTTGGCTAGCAGAAGCTAGCCAGCTAGCTAACACAGGTCTGGAGCAGCTGCGGTGGTTCACTGGCCGGCCGCCGCGCTGCTCGGCCCCGACAACAATCAACGCATGGCAACCTAAGATGTCGGCTTTGACCATCTCAAAGTAAGAAAATATATTTTTATTTATTCTGTAAATGTGAATAGCAATGTTTAACATTACAGTACACTACTGTACATTTAATGTGTGTGCGCGCTCCGTTAGCATGATAAATAAAGGTTGAATGAATGAATGAATGAATAAATTTTTTTTTAAATATAATTTTCACCCCCTACCTACGAACGGATCGAGCTGCGAACCGTTCTTAGGTCCCTAACTCGTTCGTAGGTCGGGGGTTTCCTGTATTATTAAACACATAACAGCGGAGTTATGAATTATAGTTGTGTCCTCAACTTTAAAAACAAAACCAGAGTTGTTTGTGCACTAAAAACAGCGTAACTCTTGGAAAAAGGAGCTGCTGTTACAGCCAGAACTCAGATAAAAACAGAGCAGGTTTACTGGATCTCTGCTGCACCTGTCTGCCTCTCCACACACAGCTCAGGCTGTGAAGAACGATGCCGACCGTCACAGTGGTCACTGTCTGACTCAGAGTCTGAGTCTGGCTCTGGAGGTTCAAATGAGTAGGGCTGGAGAACTCCAATTAGGCTGCCAGTCTTCGCGAACATCCTCACTTTACCGCAGTTCTTCACTGGGCAGGACACGGGCGCAGTACTGCGCTGAAACCACGCCCACGCGCTGACACGCCCCCAGCGTTTCAGACCAGGGCACAATTATGTTTTTTCATTATTTTTGAGACTTAATTTTATAAGGTAAACAATGTTTTTAATCAGTCAGATTTATATGGGTGATTAATAACACATATTTATGCCGTGTGACAAACTCAAAACACATTTAATTTTACTTTACACGGTCTTTAAGCTCATTTCTAGTACTAAATTTTCATTTAAAACAGTTTTGAGTGACCTTATATGATAAATACACTTAAAGACGTCAAATAACGTTGGTTCAGATTAGGGCTGAACGATTTAGGAAAATATTTTAATTGGGATATTATTTTTTTACCTCAATAGTGCGATTGCGATGTAATATGTGATTATTTTTGTATTTTTCAATGAACACGAGCAATAAATCAATCTGTTTCAGCTGCAAAAAAAATGCACTGTTTTCAGGCAACTCTGTTTCTGAATTTTTTTGGTTAGCTCCGGGATAGCAACTTGGCTAAAGCATGTGTGCAAGGGCATTCTGCACCGCTTATCCATTATGTTTACCAAAGCTGTAAACCTAGGATTG
>JBBPBX010023881.1:0-10453 GCA_038048925.1 Garcialebias charrua
TACATTTTGTTGTTGGATGTAACTGGGACCCTGTGTACATAATCTCGTTTCATCAGATGTACCACATGTGGTGCAAATGACAATAAAGGTTCTCTGACTCTGACTCTAAATGTTGCATAAAGTTACTAAAAACTACTCAAGAAGCTGAAACTAAGAGAAGTAGAAGGAGCTAAAAGCTGAAGTAACAAAAAAGGTTAACTTGAAGATTAAATTAGCAAAAGGCCGGCTAAGAGCTAAAATTAATTTACCAGTAGCTATAAACAAAAAGTAGAATCTTTTGCTTTCGGCTTTTCCCTCTTCAGGGGTCTCCACAGCGAGTCATCCTCCTCCATCTCTGTCCTCTGCATCCTCTGTCCTCATTCCAATATACCCACTGTCCCTCCTCTGGACATGTCCAAACCATCTCAGTGTGTCCTCCCTAACTTTATTTCCCAGTTGTTCAACATGTGTTGTACCTCTGATGATCTCATTCCTGATCTTCTCCATCTTTGTCACTCCTAAGGAGAACCTCAGCATCTTCATTTCTGCCACTTCCAGTTCTTTCTCCTGTCTTTTTGACCATGTCTCTGTCTCCAGACCATACAACATAGCTGGTCTCACCACTGTCTTGTAAACTTTTCCTTTGACCTTTGCTGACACCTTTTGGTCACAAATCACTCCTGGTTTTCCCATCCACTCCATCCTGCCTGGACTTTCATCTTCACCTCTTTACTACACTTCCTGTTTTCTAGAGCTGCTAAATCAGATTCACTTTATGGAACCTGGTTAATCTGGATGAATCACTAGAATACTTATAAAACTTAAAATTTTTAAGTTCCAGAATTCCAGATTCATTCTGAGATTTTGCTTTTGAAAACTTTAATTACTAATTTTTCTGGATTTAAATAGCTTTTTTCCCACTGATGATTACTTCCTCTGTTATCAGATACTGTGCTGCTGGAAGTATTTTTACTGAAACCTTTTTACTGTTGGACATTTATGATGCGTCACCAAGACAACAAGGTGGTTTTCTACAACTGGGAGTTGCTGATTAACATCTCAAAAGTTCAATTAAGACCTCAACGACAACCACAAATCCCAAATGAGTTGAAAAGGAGGTGCCGTAGATGCATTACCGTCTACCTGGAGGCTTGGAGGTAGAGGGAAACACAGTTTGTGACAGCAGGAGGACTGAAATCGCCCCCTGGCACCTACAGTTAAGTCTGCGGTAACGAGGGGCTCGGCAGGCTGCTGGGAGAAATGGTGATTGCTCAGGGAGGAGGAGTTCTGCTTGGCATTCAGGCAGTCCTGCTGCCCAAGAGGATGAGAGGTCTGCTAGGTCTGGATAGACGGATTGGCATCTGCAGCTGGTTTCTTTGGATCTGTTGTGGGACCGACTGCTACAAGAGACCCTTCCTGCCCAAAACCATCGGCATCTAGAACAACTTTAATGAAACCAAGATGAGCTACAACAACAATTAATTTCCCTTTGGGATCAATGAAGTATTTTTGAATTGAAGTTTGAATTGAATTTGAATAACCCAATTTGTATCACATGAGTCATTCACACTTTGTCACATTATGCTAACTGTACGTTATCTATGTAAACATGCGTTAATGTCTATAGCCCCGTTGCCTTTGACAAGTGCGACTCCACTTGGCTCTTGTCTTATCGGTTCTTCACAGGTGGAAATTTGCCACTACAGTGGAGGCTGACCTGTTTCCCTGCTCTGTGGGTGGGATCGTCAATGCAAAGTGGGCGGTGTCATAACAGGTCATTGTGTTCGAGCCACTCCACTCATTATGGTCCTTAATCGCCCTGTAACCAGGCTTCAGTTTCTTTCTTTAGCTTATCCCGGCACTGCTCATAAGTCCGGGTGTAGCCATGCTGCATCATCGCTGATATCTCTGTAAAAGTGCTCATTTCTTGTGGCGCAATCCGGTAACACAATTGGAGCTGAAGTGGAGGTTCAGATCTAGTTTGCAGTTTTGCTGGGCGGGTCATCCAGTGACGTAGCTCCAATGACCAAACGGCTGCTGTCTGCTTACGTCACAGTCATCCCCTTTGAGCAGCTTGGAACCACAAACAAGGTGGCCCATAAACCGAGCTGCGTGGGTACCGGCAGTGGGCAGGCCCTTAGTTGGTGTGGTGTGGTGCAGAACCGATGAGAGTTGAGACAGTGGAAAGCACTATTTGTATGACCTACTGAAGTCCACAGCATTTCCAGCTGTTTATAAACCCGGCAGCTCGACCCCACTCTCTTCAAAATCAGAAAAAATTTCCAGCGAGTTATAATAATAATAATAATAATAATAATAAACTTTATTTGTATAGCACCTTCCTACAATGCCTTGCATTGACCAAGGTGCTTAACAGGATAAAAAGATGAATAAACTGGAACAATAAATCAGTGAAAATAGAATAAAAAACAACAGCAATAAAAGAAGGCAATGGAAATAAAAAATGCTACATACTAAAATAACACTAAAATAACACAAGTAATAAAAGTTACACACTGAAAGCTTTTTTGAACAAGTGGAAATAAAAAGGCAATGGAAATAAAAAATGTTACATATTAAAATACCAAAAGTAATAAAAGTTACACACTGGAAGCTTATTTGAACAAGTGGAAATAAAAAGGCAATGGAAATAAAAAATGCTACATATTAAAATACCAAAAGTAATAAAAGTTACACACTGAAAGCTTTTTTGAACAAGTGGGTCTTCAGTCTGGTTTTGAACAGAGTCAGATCAGAGGTGGCACGCAGCTCAAGGGGGAGACTGTTCCAGGCTTTTGGGCCGGCAACAGAAAATGACCGGTCTCCCCATTGTTTGTACCTTGAGCGAGGCACCTCCAGCAGGTGTTGACTGGCAGATCGTAAATCTCTGCCGGGCTGATGGGCTTTCAAAAGTTCTGAGATGTACAGAGGAGCAAGTCCATTCAGAGCTTTGAAAACAAACAGGAGCAGCTTGAACTGTATCCTGAACTGAACCGGGAGCCAGTGTAGAGAGGACAGGACAGGAGTGATGTGTTCATATTTTCGTGTGTTGGTCAAAAAGCGCGCGGCAGAGTTCTGTACAAGCTGTAAACGGGAGATGGAGGATTGATTAATACCAACATACAAAGCATTACAATAGTCAAGTCTGGAGGTCACAAAGGCATGGATGGCCTTCTCCAGATCACCACGGCTGAGAAATGACGACTTTGGAGAGCAGACGGAGCTGGAAAAAGCTGGTCTTGACAACAGAACTGATCTGTTTATCAAGCTTTTTCAAGCTTTTTTTTTTTTTTTATCAAGCTTTTTTTGTTTATAAACTCGGAGCAGGGACCAACTCACCTGAGTCAGTGGCATTTCCGGTGGTTCATTAACTCGGATCAGTGACCCGACTCTGCAGCATATCCTGTGAGTCAATAACCCAGAGCAACAACCCGACTCACCTGAGTCTGCAGCATTTCTGGTGATTCACGGACCTTTGTAGACTGCCAGAGGACATGACGCATTCGGGTTAAGTGAGACCTTGAATTCATGAGTCCTGATTCAGGTAGAGGACTCTGATATTTAACCCAGGTGGATTAGGAACCGATCAGTACCGTATACTGTTTTCCTGGACACTGGACCCCAAGTACTTGAAGTCCTGCACCTTTGTGACCTCTGCTCCTTGTAGCCTCACTGTTCCACTGGCCTCCCTCTCATTCACACACATGTACTCTGTCTTACTACGACTGACTTTCATTCCTCTTCTTTCAAGTGCATACCTCCACCTCTCCAAGTTCTCTTCCACCTGTTCCCTGTTCTCACCACAGATCACAATGTCATCTGCAAACATCATAGTCCATGGGGATTCCTGCCTGACCTCATCTTTTAGTCGGTCACAGACAGTAGAAGTAGAAGACGAAATCTGTCAAAGAAGACAAAAATAGAGCCAGTGAGTCGAAGTGAACAAAGTTTGTGAATGATCTCTAAACGTATGGGGGGAAAAAAGGTAAAACCGATCATTGAATGAGCTGAACGTTTTGATATATGGACAACTAAAAGAATACAAAGTAGTTTGAGTACAAAAAAACCAGGAGAACAATGTGAATGCTGACTCAGCATTAACTCTCAGGCTGATTGCTGACTCAGCATTCACATGTTGAAACCATCATTTACTGAAGAAACGAACATTTCCCTCTGCTTTGCATGCCAGAGCTTTACACACAGACCTCACACCATCTGACTGTGTAACTTTTTTAAGTTCACATTGTTTGTCTGTTAGCAAAATATCTCATCAACCACTGGATGGATTTTAATGAACCAAATGGAAAATTATCACTGAACGTGGATCTAAAACTTTATTCAAGATTACTGCAACAGCTAATCAACCTTAGGAAACACAAGAACAAGTTTTACAGATTTTGAGCTGAAACTGGACGTGGTAGTAGGTGAGAGTCATTTCAAAGCTGTTTGTGTGAGAGACATATTGGGTAATAGGAATTCCTTCAAAGAATTATCATTTTTAGACAAGATTTCTTTAGTTTTTTTTTTCCTGAATAAACTTCTGGAAAACATGAAAGAACGTCTTTTGGCTGGAAATCTTTGCCACTAATCAAATCATGACAGTTCACTCAATGTGAATATTTTCTATATTATTCTTCATAATTTTATTTTCTTTAAGCGGCAGCTTTAATGGAAGCACTTCATCATTTCCACTCAAGCAGAAATAAGACTTTTATTGGAAGGGATCTCATCTTAATTCAGACAAAGTGTTGAAACCCAAACCTGCAAACTGGAACTGCTCTCCTGAGTGAAGCGATCGCAAAGATCTTCTCAGTTTCAATCGAACCGTGCGTTCCTCAATTCTCCTTTGATGCTGAGCCAGACGAGACGACTCGGAGCGCTCCCCACCCACTCACACGGGCTTCTGGGAGGATCCAAACATTTACCTGCGAGGTGTCGAGTTTGATCGAACCCTCAGATGCTTATCCAAACGTGCAGATGTCTCACCGCTGTCCCCCCCTCCCCCTCGGAGCGCCTGCGAACATCAGTGACACAGGTGAAACGGGAGCCTCCACACCTGCAGTTACAGTGATACTGGTGCACAAGGCCTTTTATCTTGTCCCAACAGGATCCGGGGAAATGTTCGACAGGAGCACAGCGATGTCAGACACACAACAAATATCTCACATCTAAAATCTCCAGGATGCAGCACGCTTAACATCCCTGGGATCGAATTCAGAGTACTGTATTAGACAGTCTGCAGTCAGATTTATTTACTGTATTTTCGGTCTATAAGTCACACATTTTTGCCTAATTTGTATGCCCTGCGACTTATAGATAGGTGCAACATGTTTATGGATTTTCCCCCATATTTTTAGACCAATTTTTGGCTCAGATATGACCGTTTTTCATTTTGGCAAAAAATGGTGCAGTACCACTTTTGTCCGCTAGGGTCCACGACCGTTCCCACCTCATGTGTCCGACGGCAGCCTCCTCTGGTCAGACTCACTCTGTCGCTGCCCGGACTCCTGCTCTGGAGGTATGAACTACGAAACCACAGGACAGATTTTGTTGAAACTTACAGAAAGTAATTACTAGTTGGACATTTACAAACTGTTAGCTGTATGAGATGTTTGAGATAAAATTCGATGTTTTAGCTTTGTAAATGTGTTAGCTGTTAGCTCCGTGTTTACCGTAAACTGGTACTATATAGATAAATAACTCATGAACTACAGGACAGATTTTGATCAAACTTACAGAAAGTAATTACTAGGTGGACATTTACAAACTGTGACCTGTATGAGATGTTTGAGCTAAAATTTGATTTATTTATAATTTATTTTCGCAGCACGCATGACCGTTTGGAAGACGTCAAAGCGAAACAATTTAAATCCAGCAGATTTGACCATTACATGAATTTATTAAGGAACAGTTAAGCTCAGAAACACTTTTGCTATAATGTCAGCTAACAAATATATATTTTTAAGTGTTTATCTTGCTAATCTAAAAAAAGGTTCTCACATTTGAGATGAGCATGCATCAGGGTATTTATCTTGCTAAATTTTTTAAGAAAATGCAGCGGTTCCACCCATGCGGTTGCACTAGCGAAACTACTATTTAAATCCAGCTGATTTCACAATTACGTGCATTTATTAAGGAAAAGTTCAGCTAAGACACATCTTTGCTATAATTTTCAGCAAACAAATAATTGTTTTTACCGTGTTAATCTTGTTAAAGTCCTTCCGTGTGGCAGCCATTTTTATCAGAGCTAACCACCAGCCCACATTTCGGGTTGTCAGCGGTCAAAGGTGGGCAGATGAACGCTAGGGAGCGCTAAAGCGCTATTCCGCTTACAGTGGACCTAAACTTTTTGTCAGCGTTTTTGTGAATTGACTAACTTTTATAATTCATAAGCGGATTTATGCTATTTTTATTTAAAATGCAGTACCGCTAATAACTAATTATCTATCAGTAAAAACCAATAAACTTATTTACAAGCTCTTATGCTGCTTGTTTTACCTTTTTCCCCACCGTAAACAGCAGAGAGGAGGAAGGGTTGGAGGGGGGAGGGAGGGTTGGAGGGGGGAGGGGGGCAGAGCTGAGAACAGACAGGATCTACCATGTAGGTAAATGCCTGGGGATCCCATCAGCATGAGGCCCCGGCCCCGCCGCGCCCCGGCCAGTCACCTAATTCCTAACATTGCTCCTGCTTGTTAATCTACATTTAACATAAAAATAATTATAGTTACGATGAAAACAATCATTAAATAAGCAATTTAAAAAACGGTTGATTTCGTTATCCCCCTACTAAAAATGGACTATTCCATCTCGACAGCTTCCGGGTCAGAGGTGAACTCAGGGGCTAATTCCGTGGCTAGCTGTTTGCGCTGGGTACTTGGACAAATCCTTAGAATACCCAGCTGTTTCAAGCCAAATTAACGCGGCCGGAGGATTCCATTCTGTGTTCTGTGTATACCACGCGACGGTGAGTCGTTATTTTCATGTATTTTAATTACTTTTCATTAAATCTGTTGACTACCGTACCTATAGACGCTAACGCTGTGTCTGCCGGTTGGTTGTGGGTTACTAATGGAAATCCTTAGAATACCCAGCTGTTTCAAGCCAAATTAACGTGGCCGGAGGATTTTATTGTGCGTTTTGTGTCGACCATTCGACGGCGAGTCGTTAGTTTCATGTATTTGGGGGTTACTGTTGTATAAATGCGGTGGCGACACACCCGTGTATTTGAGATTTAAACGTGGTTTTAGGGATTAAATGATCATTCTATTTTTTGTTAATTTCGTGGCCGAATAGAATATATGTACGTAAAGTATTAAATAAATCCTTTGATTTTTGTAATTTCATCCTTTTAGGATCATTTTTGTTACTTTTCCAGTTGGCAGTGTAGTGCAAATATTGATAACGCTGCCGGCTATAAATAAATATATATATATATAATATAGAAAATATATAAATAGCGGATTGGATTAGCTTCCCCTAATTTTCATAAGACATTTGTGCTTTTGAAATTGTGGACCTAAAAAAATTAATAAGCGTTTTAGAAATTGTGGAACTAATTTTTTAAGTAGCGGTGCCCAGCTTTGTCAGCGGTGACGCGTTACATACGCGACGCGTCAGCGGTGACGTATAATAGATGCGACTTATAGAGAGGTGCGACACGTTTATGGATTTTTTCAATTTATTGCCAATAATTGGACAATGTGACTTATATAGCGGTGCGAGTTGTAGAGCGGAAAATACGGTAAATATATATTTTGTCATAAAATTTTAAAACACTCATGTTGTATGTTCATAGAGGATTTAGATATTTTGTTGGATAGGACCAGACGTTCTAAAGCCAGTACTTTTCTGCATTGATGGAACCTTTCCAGATGTATAAGGTTCCCTTACCAGAGACACTAATGCATCCCCATACCATCAGAGAGGCAGAATTTTGAACTGCACACTGACAACACGCTGGATGGTTCGTCTCCTTTCCAATATGGAGGATGTGGCATCTTTAGTTTTTGAGAAGAGTTTTAAATATGGATCCGTCTGACCTCAGAACAGTTCTGGACTTTGCCTCAGTACATGTTTAAAGACTGTGTAAAGTGAATTTCATCATTTTCTTCAATAAACATTATAAATGTCATAATTGTAATCTTGTAAATGAGTAAAAAGTCTCAAAATTGTAGCTAAATTAATTTTGGAGTTATAGAGCAAACTGTGTATAAAGATATTTCTGTTTCAGGATTTTTTAGGCGTGTTTTAAATGTGACCGCGTTTCGTCACGCGGTCTTCTTAAGTATAGCCCCACCCCCTGCAGCTCCAGCCGTATAAATTCGCCTCGGTGGAGCCGTTCACTCGCAAATCGCAGATAGCATCAGATAGCAATAGCATAGATATTTTATTCATTGTTAGCTAGCTAATCAATTATGCCTCGTTCGTGCATCTTCCCTGGATGTCGCAATGGTCAGGGCACCCGTACAAATCATAACGTGTTTTTATATCACGTAGTTTTATACCAAGTATCTGTAATGCCTGGATAGGTCAATGGATAAAGTGTTTGCCTTCCGTCCCAAACCTTGTAGGTTCAATTCCCGCATGGTACAACTTTTTTTTTTATTCATTCCAGATTAAAAACACACAAGAAAACTATTTAAAAACAGCGTAACTCTTGGAAAAAGTAGCTGCTGTTACAGACAGAACTCAGATAAAAACAGAGCAGGTTTACTGGCTCTGCTGTCTGCCTCTCCACACACAGCTCAGCTGCAGGCCGCAGTACTGCGCTGAAACCACGCCCACGCGCTGACACGCCCCCACAGTTTCAGACCAAGGGAAAATTATGTTTTTTCATGATTTTTGAGACTTAATTTTATAAGGAAAACAATGTTTTTAATCAGTCAGATTTATATGGGTGATTAATAACACATATTTATGCCATGTGACAAACTAAAAACACACATTTAATTTCACTTTACACGGTCTTTAATGAGTCCTGGTCCAGAGAGGACGGCAGCGGTTCTGGATGGAGTTCACATCTGGCTTCTTCTTTGCCTGATAGAGCTTCAAGCAGCATCTATGGATGAACTGTGTTTACTGACCATGATGTGTGGAAGTGTTCCTGAGCCCAGAACAGAACCAGACCTGGTTTAATGCAGTGGCCCCTGAGGGCCGAAGATCACGACTTTCTGCCTCGTCCTTTGAGCTCAGTGATTTCCACAGAAACTTTAGGTCACATTATGAACTGGAAATGATGGAAACTTCAAATGATTTCCAATTTTCCAGTGAGGAACAATATTCTGAAACATTTCCATCATTTTGAGATGCAGATTGTTGCAGAGAGCAGCACGGGGGCACAGCTGGCAGAGCTGCTGCCTCTCGGCGAGCAGGTCGCCAGTTCAAATCCTAGTTGGGGGCCTCTCTGGGTGGAGTTTGCATGTTCTCGTGGGTTTTCTCTCTGGCTTCCTTCCACAGACCAAAGAAATGCATGTTCTCCTACTCCGCTCCTGTTTCCTGGAATATCTTGAAAAAAGATCTGAAGCTCTCGACCTTGACCTCTCTAATCTGCTTCAAGCATCTGCTAAGTTCCTGACGAAGTCAATTCTGCACCTTCTGCTTCTCACTTGTTTGAGATGCTCGTCTCCATCAAAGAGGCGATCATGTAATTGTGTTTGTGTCTGTTAATAATTATCTCTTGAGCAATTAGAGTGAATTTATTAAAACCCTCAGAAAGTGATCATTAAACATTCAGCCTCTAATTAGCTAATTGACCTTAGCAAACACTAAAAATGGGCCTTTCTTAGAATGCCTTGATCTTTTTTTTTTTTTTTTACTACCGGTGATCATGTCCAAATTTAATATTTTTCACAAAAATCTCAAAAAAGAAAAAACAGCCTTTGCAATATGTATGGACACATAATATGCCCACTTAAGTGTCTTTTAATGAGTTAATGTGTCATTTTTGATTTGAAATGCAGCCTAATATAGTCTCATCTTTGAAAGGATGTTCAAACTTTAAAACAAAAAAAGTGGACAGAAGCAAACATCTGTTCACTGTTTGATCTGCTGGCAGAGGAATCCCTCATGTGTTTTATACTATTATTCTGAGCTGGACAGACTGCGGCAAATCTGTTGTTTTTTCTTCCTGTCTTCATGTGATTAACAGCTGTGTCATGGTGCTGAAACAAGAAAACACTTTGAATTTGATGGGTTCCTGTTGTAGCTGAGTGATAGCTCATAGCAAATGACATCTTGTCCTAATTAATGTAAATCCTAAATAATCATGTTACACGACTGACAGACTTTGAGTTCATTCAAGATTCTGTTCTATAAAAAAAAAAAAATAATAATAATAATAATAATGTCATATTTTTGTCATCTATGCATGTTTCCACACAAGACGAAATTTGACTCTGCATTTAACCCAATCACCACCAGGTGGCAGCGGGCAGCTATAGAAAGCGCGCCGGGGAGCAGTTGTGATTAGGTGTGC
>JBBPBX010023881.1:29457-40159 GCA_038048925.1 Garcialebias charrua
TTTGTGCTATTATAGCTAGTGATTCATCAAATCATTCAACTATTTTTAGGAGATGGAGGCTTCTTCAGAACCGTTGTAGATTTCAAAATGTTAAACTTTATACATATTGCCCCAATAAAAATACTTTTGAATGTTTTCAGTTCTTTCAGAAACATTGTTCACTTTGAAATTTGCTTCAGAATATTTGCTTCTTAGCTACTTTTAGTACTGTTCTACTAAATGTAGCTTTAAGCCACCGGTGGTATTTTTATTTATTTACATATTTTTTTTTAGCTTTGTGGTACTATTTTGTTACTCTTTTCTTCTACCTGAGAGGGCCTTCCTTATTGTTTCCTTCCTCATGTTGTCAGATCCCGTCACACCTGCTCTCTATCACTCCAGGTGTTCATCATTGTCTCTCGTTAGTGTCCCTATTGTTGGATGTAACTGGAACCCTGCGCAGTGCGTGAATAATTTCACTCCACCTCATGTACCACGTGTGATGCAAATGATAATAAAATCTACTTGAACTTGATAACAACAAGCAACAACACCACCAGCCTGATCAAGAAAGGTCAAAGAGACTCTACTTCCTCAGGAGGCAGAGACGAGCTGGTCTGAGTAGCCCAGTCCTCACCTCCTTCTACAGGTGTGCCGTGGAGAGCATCCTGTGCTCCAGCATCAACGAGTGGCATGGAGGCTGCACAGCTGCAGAAAGAAAATCTTTACAGAGAGTGGTGAAAGCTGCACAGAAGTCTGTTGGAGTCAGTCTCACCACCATCACAGACATTTACACCTCCAGATGTAGGAAGAGGGCCACCTGCTGCATCATGAAGGACCCCACTCACCCAGCACACACACTTTTTGCCCCACTCCCTCAGGAAGAAGGTTAAGGAGCATGATTAATAATAATAATAATGAATTCAATTTATAACGCACTTTTCATTAGTGAAAATCTCAAAGTGCTACACACATTCATACACCAGTAGCGGCAGACTACCATGCAAGGTGCTTTCCAGTCCTACCGGGAGCAACTCGGGGTTAAGTGTCTTGCCCAAGGACACAATGACACATGGTGTGGGGAACTGGGATTCGAACCGCCAACCTTCCGATCGGGGGACGACTGCCATTACCACTACGCCACGGCCGCCCCTAAAGAACCACTAGACTGAAGAACAGCTTCTACCCTGAGGCTGTTATGCCGAGTTCCCACCGAACGCTTTTCGCGCTGCAAAAAAGCTCCTAACGCACCGTGTTTGCTGCGTGTCAACAGATGTCTGTTCACATCGAACACGTCTGAAGACGCGCAGTTGGAGAAGCATCTGGCTCCTTCCGGTCTGTTTTTTTTTTTTTTTATGTACACCGGGCAGATAAAGATCAGCTGTTCGTGAGCCTCGTTACTACTTGAGTGGGTTTTCTACGAGCCGAACTGCAGCTCCGAAAGTCTTTGTTGAGATTAACACTTTTTTTTATGTTTGGGGTGATCGTACGCTCGGGCGGACAGCGGCAACTGTAAAAATGGCAAGTTTCTTACCGGAGGCTGGTTTCTTCATGGAGGCTCGTTGGGGTAAGTTTAAAAAGTCCAAGAAAAGTCCCGTTATGTTGCGTCATCACATAGCAGAGGCTCTCCCGATTGGTTGCTGCGACGCGGCGAGCAGCCGAAGTAGGTCAAGGTTCATTTGATCGAACTCCGACAGTCGCTGCTCGGAGGCGACGCGGGCGTGGAAAACAGCTGCCGCTCACTGCCGCGCTGCTTGAACTGCTGAAGACACGCCGCGTCACGCCGCTCCAAGATGCGCGGCCACATAGACTTTCAATGTAAAGTGGCTGCTTCGGCGGCGCGAAACGCGTTTGGTGGGAACCCGGCATTAGACTCATGAATATCTAATAATCACTGTGAAATATCACATCATGTTGCTGCTGATCTGTTTCATGTTGCTGCTGACAAAAATCTGTGTCATGCTGCTGTGTTCATTCATGTTCATCTGCTCATACAGACTCATGTTCGTGCTGCTGTTTGGAGTAATGTTTTTCTATGATATTAGTGCTTAGTGTATTTTTAGTTGATGTTTTTCTTAGTTCATATCTTAGATCTTATTAATGTTTTTCTTTTACATTTTATTGTTGGACGTAACTGGGACCCTGTACATAATCTTGTTTCATCACATGTGGTGCGGATGACAATAAAGAACATCTGACTCTGACAAGTGCTGTCAGTTTGTTTCTTCCCTGTCCGTGGATTGTCCTGTCTGAGGCGCCATGTTCTGTCTCCCTCCTTGTCTCCTCGATTAATGTGAGTTTGGCTGCCACCCTTTGGTTTCTTGTAAATAAATATTATTCTTAGTTTATCTTCAAGTTCCCTGCCTGTCTGCACTTTGGGTTTAACAAATCAACAGTTCATGATACTACCTAGCATTTAGCTACTTTGAAGCTAGCTTTTAGCTACCAATTTGATGCTTTAAGAAATTTTCTACTTTTAGATGCTAGGCTTTTGCCACTTTAAGCCAGTACCGGTAATTTTCTTTTTAAGACGGCATTTTGGCGGGGATGGGAGGGTTCTAGCTATCTGTCATTTAGCCCTTTTAAGCTTTTAGCTAATTGTCATATTTCAGCTTGTAGCTATTTGCTTCTTTTGGCTCTAACAACTTGGTTTCAGCTTTTTCACCAATTTTAGCAAAGTCACTTTGCACTCTGTGCATTTTCACACACACAAAAAAATGCACCACACTATTTCTATTCAATTTTTATATATATACATATATATATATATATATTTTTTTTTTTTGCAAGTCAGTTTTAGTTTAACCAAACATTTAGCAGTGTGGGACCTATCAAAAAAAATAAAAACTGGTGTGGTTGTAGAACATTTCCGAGTGTTTCACCCACCTGTAGTAGCCTGTGTTTCTGTCTTTGGTAACATGTGCTTGCCGCTGTCACCATCAGATTAGCGAGGAGGCTTAAAGCCCTGCTCACAAAGACACAGTGTACGGAACATAAACTGTGCTAATGCTGTTGCCTTCTATTTCATCCCTATGAATCTAACTCGCCAGGGCCGGCCCGAATCATTTACTGGCTGGCGTTAAACAGGTCAAACAGAATCGTGCAGGAGATGGGCGCAACAATTTAAACTTTCAACTCTTGATAAAACTTTGCGATAAAAAAAGGCACACTTTGTGATGCTTGGATTTATTCCACCTTCTGTGACAGGGGAGATCCAGTTATTACTGCTTAATGTAAAATGCCCCGTGAGGCCGAACCTCAGACTCAACCAGCAGCAGTATTTAAAATGATTTCGTTTTAAATTATTGAAGTCTCTTGTTGTTCTGTTAATCCTTTTATTACGTTTTCTGAATGGTTGTTGCTCTGAGCTTTCTGCAACTGTATTCAGCTCATTTAAAGACACTCCTTGTGTTCTTTTTTAATAATTCAGTATGGGGCTAAATATATAAACTAGAGATATTGCATTTCCTGTGAAAATGCAGTGTGATCGTTGATTGTTGAAGCATTTTGCTGAAAATCGCTGAAGATGTTGAAATCAGGCTGAAAGCGCCAGTTGAATGGTAAATGGTCAAAATGGAGCTTACTTATACAGGTAGTCCCCGACTTACGAGCGCTCTGACCTACGAGGTTCCGGACTTACGAGCTGGCGAATTTTTGGAAAAAACGCAAAAAATACCGAGTTTTTCTGTGTTTTTTCACCACAGTTCGTTAGCTAAACATGTGGACACACGTTTCCGATCATTTTTATGCACTCGTAAGCAGTTTTTCGATGAAAAACGAGTGTTCGTAGTCGCGCTAGCAAAACCGTTCCAACTTACGAGCGAAATTCCGGACTTACGAGACACGTGGCGGTCGTTCCGAATTACGAGATTTCCATGTTACGAGCAACTCGTAACGGAACTCGCTCGTAAGTCGGGGACTACCTGTATAGTGCTTTCCAGCCCCCTATGAGGGGTCCCAAAGCACTTCACAGTACCAGCCATCCACCATACACAGATTCATACACCGGTAGCGGTGTTCTGCCATGCAAGGCGCTGCCAGTCCTACCGGGAGCAACTCGGGGTTAAGTGTCTTGCCCAGGGACACAACGTGTTACGCCGTGACCGGGGATCAAACCCGGTCCTGAGCCGGCTGCCCTGCCTCTACACCATCTTGGCCCTAATAAGAACAGATGATATTTGCTGAAAGCAAGAAAGTAAAAGCAGAAATGTGACAAAATAAGCTGAAATAGTCAAAGGCTGAACAGATTATCGGTACTAAAAATCTTAAAATGAGCAAAAACACACACAAAAACTGAAATGAGCAGAAAAAGCATAATAATAATAATAAAGCTTGCTAAATAAAGCAGAAAAATAACAAAAAAGTATCTGGTAAAGCAGAAAAAAGCTGCAAGAAGTTGAATAAAACACAAAAAGCTGAAATTAGAACAAAGAATCTGAAAGAAAGAAAAAAGCTAAAGCAAAACAAAAGCTGAAATGAGTGATAAAAGTTTCAAACAGCACAGAGAGTTTCAAGGATGTGAAGAGAGCTCCCTTCATTTTCAATGAGGGGGGAAAATGGTTGAAAAAGCTAAATACTGTATAAAAAAAACACAATTTGTACAAATACCAAAAGTGACAGCAGGAATGTCCTGAATGTTCTACATGAAATGTTGAAAGAGCACAAAAAAATGCAGAACGAGTTACGTGCAGAAAACCGTATGGAATAAAACTTCATGAACATTCACACATTCAATGGAAAGCCCATCAATGTTTGAATAATGCACCTCAATCTTGCCTGCATGTCATGGCAGAATTTTGAGAAGTTCTGCATCTGTATCATGTATGTCACTACCTTACCATCATAATTAATCTCAATGTTCCTCACTACCTGTGCAATAACCTGTCACACAGCATGTGTACCGTATGTCAGTTATGTGCAGTAGTCCCTCGCTACTTCGCTGTTCCTTTATCGCGGACTCGCTCTATCGTGGTTTTTCGAAATAGGATTGGACATGACACACAACTGGCTGACTGATGGATGAGCCACATGTTCCTCATGGAATTATCGTTTAAAATAAATAATTTTAAATTATAACACCTCCAGCACCTTTGTGCAACCCATACTGTAGGTTAAGCTTCCTGCTGCAGCTGATCAGCTGTTCCCCGTGCGGAGCGGAGAAGTGGGCGTGGCCAAGAGCGCTTGCAGATGGCTGAGAGCAGATGAGGCAGGGAGCTGAAATCATGACACTGTGCACTTTTAGAGCATTTAGAGTTTAGAAACATTGTTTAGAATATTGCAAGAGTGTGGGAAGGGTTACTAACTACTTGTACTATTTCTACTTCGCAGTTTTTCACTTATCGCGGGGCTTCCGGGTACGGATCCCCCGCGATAAACGAGGGATTACTGTATATCGTGCATTTCAGCTAATATTACTACCTGTGAAATACTTATTCATGCTAATTCATCCTACTTGCACCGTTACATTCTATGTTGTTGTTTACTATATTTCTTTTTCACTTTTTGGCACAGTATTTTTCGGACTATAAGGCACACTTAAAATCCTTTAATTGTCTCTCAAATCAACAGTGAGCCTTATAATCCAGTGTGCCTTATGTATTAATTCTGGTTTTGCTTACTAACCTCGAACCGATTTGATGAGGTACACGACAGTCAAAAATCAGCCAAAATGTTTTACTTTCACTTAATGCGAATCTGGTGCGCCTTATAGTCCAAAAAATATGGTACTTTATTTTGTACCCTTATTGCATGTTTTAGTATTTCTTGTTTGATTTTAACAAGTCGAATCGGTTCTTCTCATCCTGATTATTTCATTGCACTATTGGCCCTGTCTTAACCTGCACGACAAATAATTAAACATATAAGTTGTAGACGTTTTGGTCAAATGCTGAAAATGACGTCATGCATAATATCATGCGATAGTGAGAGATTTCAAACTCAAAGCATGTGTTGTGGATGATTCTCACCTACTACCACCTTTTAGCTGTTTTTGTTAAACTGGCTGAAAGTTATAGCTGCCGTATTTTCCGGAATATAGGTTGCGGCTTTTTATCATTTTTTCATGCCCTGCGACCTATATTCAGGTGCGACCTATTTATGGCTTTTTATAAAATAAGCTGATTTGTAATCATTAACAAAAATTAAACTGAGACACACTCTTACAATAATGTCAGCTAACAAATATATTTTTTAGGTGTTTATCCTGCTAAAATTATTCATTTATTAAAGAAAAGTTCAGCTCAGACACATATTTGCTATAATTTTTATCAAACAAATAATTGTTTTTAAGTGTTAATCTTCTTAAAAGCCTTGCTGTGCGCTCCTGTGGCAGACATTTGCAGCAGAGCTAAACATGGTCCACATTTTGACGTAGGTGCGACCTATATATGGATTTTTCCAATTCTTTGGCAATAATTGGACAATGCGACTTATATTCAGGTGCGACCTATATTCCGGAAAATACGGTACTTTGATTGTGGCCAATTTAAATTGGATTAACTTCACAAGGTAATTATTTTCTGAGAGTTTTATTAAAACCTCTTTAGTGGTTTTTTTTGTTTTGTTTTACAAAAATTTACGCACAGACATGGGCAAAACTTTATCACTTTGCCTTGAGCGATTCAGACCAGCTGGACACGAGCGTGGAACCAGTTTGAACCTTCTGCCACTGTTGTGAAGCTGCTACTTTGATCCTTTCGGTTAAAACAACTCTTGAATTCTTTGCCACTTTTAACACCGTTGGAACACCTTGATGTGTTTGAGCCGGCCCAACCGAGAACTGTCAGCTGTGTGCAGAAAAATAAATTATTTACACCCCCTTCCTTTTGACTTCAAAGAGCTGACAACATGCTCAACCCCAGATTTCAGTAAGGGGGTTGGAGGAGGAGTTGCCCGTCACTAAAGCAACCTCAATGTCACCTGTCCCGACATGCCAGAGTCAGATCTGGAGGCTCCAGAAACAAAAGGAGCCGCCACATTGAAAAGCCTCCTCTGCAGGATTTGTTAGAAAAACTGAAATATCACGGCCGACAATGTGCAGCTTCAGGAAAGAGGAACCGTTCTGTGATATTTTAGTTCTTTATGGAGGCAAGAACACTGTGAAATGAGACAAGTCAAGAACACAAGGTGACTGCTCAGCTAGAAAATCAGGAAGTTTGGCTGGAGCAACATGTCCACTCTGTGAAGCCGGTGCTGAGTGAGTTGCTGTTTGTTTAATCCCCTGCCAACACAAACACTCACAAGGTTAATGCAAAGCATGCAAAATAAAAAAGAAGGGAAAAAAACAACTTGCTTGTTAAAGTCAGCAAGCTCAAACAAGAGTCTTCTTCATAGAGCAGTCACACGTACGTTAATGTTCCCTCTAACAACAACAGATCCCTTCATTTATCATTTAAAACTCGTTTTTTTCCTCTCCTTGTTGCTCAAAGGCAACGTCAGAGCAATAATGTTTTGTTTGTCGATACCATTCTGAAAGTATCTTGTGAACACGTGGAAAGATTTGAATCGAACTCACACAAAACGTAATCACTGATGAAAATCTACAAAATCTGATCCCAAGCGTATAAACCAGGGGTCTGCAACCTGCGGCTCTTTGGTTCCTCCGCATCGGCTCTTTGAACATTTGAGCAAAACTAGCGTGAACAGAATTGTATTGGTCGTTATACAAACACCAAAAAAGTACTAGTTTTAGCTGTTTTTCTGTCATTTATTTTGCACATATGCAATTTAACTTTTTGGTTTGGTTATTTTTTCCACAATAAAAAAAAAATCACATAAGTCTGCATAGTTCTTAGTTTAAAAAAAATCAGTAAATATTAAAAATCATTATACTATAATTTTTTTTACTTTAAAATGTAACCCCTACTGGCCACAAAAGTCTCCTTTTGGTTTATTTTTATACTTGTACTGTATACTTCATTATTTCTATACTTTCTATACATGTACTTGTTTTTTCCACAATAAAAAAACAAAAATTCATGTAAGTCTGCATAGTTCTTAGTTCAGTTTTTTTTCTCCCTATTTACAAGAATCTGGTGTTTTCATTTGTCTTACATTGTAAAAATATCAGTAAATTTTAAAAATCATTATATATTTTTAGCATTATAATGTCACCCCAACAAACCTAAAGTGGCCCATGGGCCACCAGTTGATAACCACAGTTATAGCCGGTTGTTGCAGCTCTGGACATGTTTAATTTAGTGAATGAAGATTTAAAAATGACTCTTTTCATCATAAAGGTTGCAGACCCCTGGTATAAGCTAAGCACGAACTGACAAAAAAAGATAAAGTTCATGCTCTATCATCCAAGTACCAAATCCAATAATTCTCAGTCGGGTCATCTGGACAGTTTCTTTTTTATAGAAACGTTTCGCCGTCTATCTGACAAAAAATAGGTTTTTAAAATGTTGCCTTTTATTTATTAGGTTATTTATTAGGTTTATTTATTAGGTATTATTTATTTATTAGGTTGTTTGTTAGTAAAATATCTTATATTATTATATCCACTCTATGGATTTTAATAGTTTCCGAACAGTATCACTGCATGTACATCTACAACTGATTACAGTAAATTAAAAATATAAAAATGGCCGGTGAATCCATGTGACCTTCAAAAAAAAAAAACTATAATCTTTGATATTGTGCAAAAACCTGGTGTGGTCGTAGTTGAGTCATTTGTGACACATACGATGAATGAAGTTGTGCAAGACGGATGTCTAAGTCTTCAAACTTTTGTTTCTATTAGCTAAACATTTCGCAAACTGGATGGATTTTAATGAAAACTTTAGGAAAATAATCATTAGATGCACATCTACAAGTGATTAACATTTGAACTCAATCCAATCCACAGCTACTTGACCTTTGCCAACAGAAAAAAAATGAGTAAGCTACTCAAAACGGAAGATATTGAAGATAATAGGATATTGAATGTTTATAAAAGCCAGACACATACTCTGAAATAATTAGAACTCTAATATGAAAATAAATGGGCGATATGCGTTAATGCTAAGCCCTTCAGGTTGCTTAGTTTGAGTTTCCCTCACTGCTTTTGTGAAGTAAAATGAACGAGTGCACTAATAGAATTTCGCCAACCCTTTAGATCACCTGACTGTCGTTAACGCCATCAGTGTTTTGACGAAAACCCACCAACGCACAACAGGTGAAAGCAAATGGATCCTA
This sequence comes from Garcialebias charrua, assembly GCA_038048925.1. Lineage (NCBI taxonomy): Eukaryota > Metazoa > Chordata > Actinopteri > Cyprinodontiformes > Rivulidae > Garcialebias > Garcialebias charrua. The sequence goes on from JBBPBX010023881.1 coordinate 38,614, forward strand.
ACGAGCAGAGATGGGGTGTACAGGTAAATCTTTCAGCGCTCTCCTGACTCCACACTGATACGGAGGTATCCCCGTTAGCCTGTTTGATCAGGCCGTGCATGGATTCTCTCGAAGTGTGCGTACGTCTAAAGGTCTGGCCATGCGTGGCAACTGCAAATGACAACCTATCCGTCACTGGAGCCAGGGCCAGAGATTAACACAAGCTCAGGCTTGGCACCAGCTGGACCGGAGCTTGGAAAGAGAAAACTAGACAGCACTCAATATGGACCTGTAGTAAACGTCCAGTTCTTAAGACTTGAGCGATGTAAGGCGAAATGCATTTACCATGCCACGCTTGTTGTTCACTGAAGGGTTTCAATGGAGTCCTGTACGTTTGGTGGGAAAACCCCAGAGAGGAAAAAAAAAATCCCCAAGACGTAGAGTTGAAGAAAATCCCTCCAGCTAATTTCTAATACGCTCAAGAGATCTTTACATCGTCTCGGACTTCTTTCTTTCTCTCTCTGCCTAACCATCAGAATGCGGCTTTTGTGCTCCCGACTTACAGAGAAAACATCAAGTCGCCGCAGGATGACACACGTTGTCTCGAGCAGTTGCTGTGGGTGGGCTGAAAACGAGAGAGCAAGAAAAAAAAAAAAAGAGGTGACTGTAACCGTCCCACCCTGCTTAGCCTGCGTCTAGACCACGGCTTCGGTGAGCGGCAGTCATAACAAGGGACTGGGAAAGCAAACACGACTATTTGCCATGGCTAACCATCCGTCTATAGAGTTACAATCAAAGTAACGCTATAGTTAATTTAATTGTGGCACAACATGGAGCGCACAGTGTACAATTATGAGATACATGAGGAGACAGTGTACCGTATTTTTCGGATTATAGGTCGCATTGTCCAATTATTGCCAAAGAATTGGAAAAATCCATATATAGGTCGCACCTATGTCAAAATGTGGACCGTGTTTAGCTCTGCTGCAAATGTCTGCCACAGGAGCGCACAGCAAGGCTTTTAAGAAGATTAACACTTAAAAACAATTATTGTTTGATAAAAAATTATAGCAAATATGTGTCTGAGCTGAACTTTTCTTTAATAAATGAATAATTTTAGCAGGATAAACACCTAAAAAATACATTTGTTAGCTGACATTATTGTAAGAGTGTGTCTCAGTTTAATTTTTGTTAATGATTACAAATCAGCTTATTTTATAAAAAGCCATATATAGGTCGCACCTGACTATAGGTCGCAGGCCATGAAAAAATGATAAAAAGCTGCGACCTATAGTACGGAAAATACAGTATTAGCTGTGTGCCAGCATGCCATGTGCCACACACACCACCTCACCAGATTGGTGCTGGGCAAAGGATTCACAACCGTCACTTAGCACCGTGCCAAAGCTGCTGGCCTACTTAAGAGCCGCGCTCTTGTCAGCACTCTCACGCTAGTCATCATTCTTTGAAACAATACCCTGCTTTTAGTCAAATACATTTCCATTTGGACCATTACTGACACCACATTTCAAACTGGGCCCACTGCTACAAGTGGATAATTGAGCCG
>JBBPBX010023882.1:8684-29271 GCA_038048925.1 Garcialebias charrua
AAAACTGCTTATGAGTGCATAAAAATGATCGGAAACGTGTGTCCACATGTTTAGCTAACGAACTGTGGTGAAAAAACACAGAAAAACTCAGTATTTTTTGCGTTTTTTCCAAAAATTCGCCAGCTCGTAAGTCCGGAACCTCGTAAGTTAGAGCGCTCGTAAGTCGGGGACTACCTGTATATATATATATATATACAGGTAGTCCCCGACTTACGAGCGCTCTGACCTACGAGGTTCCGGACTTACGAGCTGGCGAATTTTTGGAAAAAACGCAAAAAATACCAAGTTTTTCTGTGTTTTTTCACCACAGTTCGTTAGCTAAACATGTGGACACACGTTTCCGATCATTTTTATGCACTCGTAAGCAGTTTTTCGATGAAAAACGAGTGTTTGTAGTCGCGCTAGCAAAACCGTTCCAACTTACGAGCGAAATTCCGGACTTACGAGACACGTGGCGGCCGTTCCAAGTTACGAATTTTCGCTTTACGAGCAACTCGTTGTAACGGAACTCGCTCGTAAGTCGGGGACTACCTGTATCAGTATTTTCCCTACCATTATCAAAGGAAGGCACCCTGCCCTGTCAACAAAAGCAAGCGCCCTGCCTACCAAAATGTGCTTCATCCACTGTACAGCATGTACAAACAACATGTGCGTCCCTGTACTTGGGCATGCATATGCATATTGGGCGTGCTCCGCTTCTCTAATGCATGCTACAACCCCTCTCCCACCCTAGTCAACAACTGCCGGCACTAACGTAACGCTAAGCTAGCGTGCAGCACATATGTGTCTCTGGAAGTGGCTTAGACCCCAGTAATAATTGATCTGAGTTCTTGTCTTTCTTGCAGCTCTTTTAATGAGTCCTAACCACATCTAAATTTTACAAAACTCTAGCTGCAACAATCCAGTCATTTAGCATTCGCCTATTTTTGCTTGTCTTCTGTAATAATGTTAAAGGTATTGTGACATGATGTTGGAAATTTGCATATTTGTCACAACATATATATCTTATATCATTCATCTCTGTTCGTTTTATCAAAATAAATTATAAATATATTAAAATTTCATTCCAAGTTATGGTAGTTATTTCTTTGGGACACGCCCCTAAAATTCCGCGCACTTCCGCAAAACCGTAATTTGACATACCCGTGGGGAGCCGCTGCTCAACTCGCATGTAAACAAGAATGGCGGAGCTTATCGACTCAGACGAGTGCAGCATTTCTAGTGTTGATCCAAGTGATTTGTCTTCAGTTTTGGAAGGTCAATATAAGCAGTAGAAGTTTTAATCTTGCTCAAATCATTTTATTGTATACTCTATTAATGGAAAACTTATTGATTAACTTTTACGATTCAGCTTTGAAAAAACGTACAGGGAGCTTCGTGGCTTTGAGCATGTCCGATTGCGTTTGAGATCTATCATTTTAAGACAGTAAATCATCCAAAGCTCTCATTAATAAACCCTCCATGAATAAAAACAAACTACAGATGTTACCTGATCGCGCCGACATAATTTAAAAATACATAAATAGCACTCCGTGTTGACTGGTATCTAGGCTAATATTGATAGCAGCTATCTGTTTACACGGTCCCGGTTGCGTCTGAAATATATCATTTTAAGACTGTAAATCATCCAAAACTCTCATTAATAGACTCTCCCCGAATAAAAACAAACTACAGATGTTACCTGATCGCGCCGACATAATTTAAAAATACATAAATAGCACTCTGTGTTGACTGGTATCTAGGCTAATATTGATAGCAGCTATCTGTTTACACGGTCCCGGTTGCGTCTGAAATATGTCATTTTAAGACTGTAAATCATCCAAAACCTGTAATTAATAGACTCTCCCCGAATAAAAACAAAAGATGTTACCTGATCGCGCCGACATAATTTAAAAAAACATAAATAGCGCTTCGTGTTGACTCGGTATCTAGGCTAATTTTCTTAGCAGCTAACGTCCGACAGTCCAGTTCACGTCGGAGATATATCATTTTAAGACTGTAAATCATCCAAAACTCTCATTAATAGACTCTCCCCGAATAAAAACAAAAGATGTTACCTGATCGCGCCGACATAATTTAAAAATACATAAATAGCGCTTCGTGTTGACTCGGTATCCAGGCTAATTTTCTTAGCAGCTAACGTCCGACAGTCCAGTTCACGTCGGAGATATATCATTTTAAGACTGTAAATCATCCAAAACTCTCATTAATAAACCCTCCATGAATAAAAACAAACTACAGATGTTACCTGATCGCGCCGACATAATTTAAAAATACATAAATAGCACTATGTGTTGACTGGTATCTAGGCTAATATTGATAGCAGCTATCTGTTTACACGGTCCCGGTTGCGTCTGAAATATGTCATTTTAAGACTGTAAATCATCCAAAACCTCTAATTAATAGACTCTCCCCGAATAAAAACAAAAGATGTTACCTGATCGCGCCGACATAATTTAAAAAAACATAAATAGCGCTTCGTGTTGACTCGGTATCTAGGCTAATTTTCTTAGCAGCTAACGTCCGACAGTCCAGTTCACGTCGGAGATATATCATTTTAAGACTGTAAATCATCCAAAACCTCTCATTAATAGACTCTCCCCGAATAAAAACAAAAGATGTTACCTGATCGCGCCGACATAATTTAAAAATACATAAATAGCGCTTCGTGTTGACTCGGTATCCAGGCTAATTTTCTTAGCAGCTAACGTCCGACAGTCCAGTTCACGTCGGAGATATATCATTTTAAGACTGTAAATCATCCAAAACTCTCATTAATAAACCCTCCATGAATAAAAAGAAATTACAGATGTTACATGATAGGCAGTAAGATGGTCGCTGCAGACGTACAACTCTCAGTAGGAACCCATCGGTCACAAGTTCTCTGTACTTCCATTCTAGGCAAAGTTTCTCATCTTTTGGGAATTTGTGAAGGCTCACTTGTTCACTGCTGATATTAGAACACCCAAATGCGCTACAACGTGACGGCATTTTTCAAGTTACACCAAAAAAAAAGAGGCGATCTTTCAGGAAATGAATCTGTATGGAAAGCAGTTAACACACCAAACAAACGGGCAAGGCAGGCTCCGCCTTATGCCCAGTGCCCACGTGTACGTCACATGAAGTTTTGCATAAATTCTCAGATTTCTAGGGGCGTGTCCCAGAGAAAAAATTACCATAAATTGGAATAAAATTTTAATATATTTATAATTTATTTTGTAAAAACGAACAGAGCTGAATGATATAAGATATATATATGTTGTGACAAATATGCAAATTTCCAACATCATGCCACAATACCTTTAAGGCTGATGTGTCCAAAATATTGGTATGAACTAAAATAAAAATCTGTACAGGTGCAGCGTATGCAAAATATTTTATGAAATGTTCAAAACATTTTCACTGCACTATGAACCTGTGCCACGTGGTCACGGATGCCTCCCAGCGCCATCATTCTCAGTGTGTGCAAGGCCATCTGGAGTGCCTCCACTCCTTCTGAGGTGGAGCGATTCACGGACCAGTAAGACATGAGGAACATCAGATTCACTATGAAAGCACAGAGAGAGAGAAAGGAAAGAGGGAGAAGGTAGAAAAATAAGAAGAAAATAAGAAATGGTAACAGCTGAGATACTGAGATATGAGATATTCAAGCCAACAAAGTTGCATTTTGGTTAAAATATGCATCATGCATTATTCCAAAATGTATTTTTTTAAACTACAAAAAAAATGACACGTTTATTCATTCACGTATTCGATGTCTTCTCTCACTGCAGAAGGTATGTGACGCTGTCTGAACTTGTTAATGGTAATACTATACATACAGTATATACATTAGGGATGCATGAGATTATCGGCATGGTATTGGCATGGCATCGGCCAATATTGGCATTAATGTTCAATATCGGACATCGGCCATTCCATCAAAATAACTCACCAATATAAAATATGCTGTAGTTGTATGACAACCCAGTGACAAATATGCCTGCAGCGCCAACACAACGTGATGACATTACGCGCACTACCTGATCTGATCACAGTGGAGAGGAAGAAGTCAAAATGGCAACGGTGTGGAAGGTTTTTTCCGTTGAGGATGTCGGATTCTGAAGATTTTTGGACTACGTTGAGCCTCGCTACATCATCCCCAGTCAGATATATTTTTCAGACGTAGTCTTACCCAAGTTACAAGCCGTCATTTCCGACGTCATTGAGAAACTATTAGCCGATAGCACTAGGGTGAGTTTTACCACAAACATATTTGGATGTCAAGTGTTAGCCCCATTAGCATGATTAGACTTACACAAAGGATAGACAAAAACTTTGAACTTAAAAAAACTGTCCTTCATGCACAGGAGTGCAGAGGATCGCACACAGCAGCTAGGAACATGGAACAAGCCTCCACAAGTGAGACAGCATCACAGGTGACTAATGCTAATAAATAACATTTAACACTTTTAATTTAAATAAGTTAAAGTGATATGCATATAATATGGCTGATACTGAATATATGTCACCAGCTCTTACAGCTGTTACATAATTTTTGTACAACCTGGTGAATTGGCAACAGTCTTGCAATATTGTGCTGAGGTCTAAGTGTTTTTATTAACATTTCAGATTGTAATGACCTAAAATAACAACCAAAAACTTTTTTTTTAATTGAGACTTTGTTCTTTTGATCACTACATTGTCTTTAGATTTCATTATTGCCTCTATTGTTTAAATTATAAATCTGACACTGTGCTGTCAAAAACTCATCCACCAATAAGAAACTAATGACAAAAACCACAAGGTTCTTCAAACTTCTCTAAAGAAGTGGCTTCATGCGTGGTCTCTGTTCAGTAATAAAACCAAAAGAAGAAATACTATAATCCTCTTGAAATCTCTTGAACCTGGTGTAACCTAGAAAAGCTGTAGTGCAAACATAGTTTGAGAGAACTCTACCTGGTGAAGGAAACTTAGGAGCATCCCTAAAGCCTCCGTACTCCTCCTCGTAGGAATGGGCCAGCTGCTGGAAGCAGCGCTTAGCAACATCTGGGGCCAGTGGAAGGCTTTCTCCTGGGTTTGCACTGATGGCTGTGGCTTTCTTAAGAGCCTCGAGTATCCTCCCACCAGTTGACTCCAAAGCAGCACGGTTGTTCTGCCACTGAAAAATGACAGTCACACTTTATGGCATTTAATTACATTCATCTCCATCCCAAACTACAGATGTTCATTCTGATCATCCAAGGCTATATATTTTCTGGTTACTCCTGATTCATTAGCGTGTGTAAGTAAAGAAAGCACTGCTACCTGTTCAATGATTCTAAGCAGAACTGTCTTTAATCCAGGTTGTCTTCCTTGGTCTCTGGGGGGGAAGTAAGTACCTCCAATAAAAGGTCGCAGGTCAGGAGTTAACCAAACACTCATAGGCCAGCCTCCACTTCCACTTGTTGCCTGGAAACAGTAGTAACCAAATATTAAAGAAGCTACAAACAGCTCTAAGTCTGACATCATAAATGTTTGAAGGCATGTACAGTACCTGTACAAAGGTCATATAGACCTTGTCCACATCCGGTCTTTCCTCCCTGTCTAGTTTGATGCAGGTAAAGTTGTCACTAAGGATTTTGCCAATTTCTTCATCCTGGAAAGACTCCCTCTCCATGACGTGGCACCAGTGACATGTGGAATAACCCACTGGTAGTCAGATATAAACAGGTTGTTCTTAGAAACAATTTTTTACATCTGCTGTAGAAACACAACTAAAGCCAAAGCTTTGTGATAAGTAAATGGGTCCTTCAAATGATCAGCCAAAACATTAGGACCATCCTCACCCAATACCCTTTTTACTACCACAAATCTCTGATCAGCCATCAGCCTGAACAGAAATAATCTGTTTGAGGAGTTTCAGTCAGGGTTTAGAGCTCATCATAGCACTGCATCTGCACTGGTGAAAGTTACTAATGATATTCTCATAGCCTCTGATAATGGACAGGTGTCTACACTGGTCCTGTTAGACCACAGTGCTACATTTGATATAGTTGATCACAATATTCTAGTACAGATACTTGAATATGATATTAGAATTACAGGAATGGCTCTAAATCGGTTTAAATCATATTTATTCAATAGATTTCAATTTGTAAATGTAAATAATGAATCATCTTCTTACACCAAAGTTAGTCATGGAGTTCCTCAGGGTTCACTTCTTGGACCAATACTCTTTATACTACATACACTTCTATAAGGTAAAGTTATTAAACAGCAAGGGATAAATTTTTATTGTCATGCTGATGTAATAATATAGGCAGGGGGTCAGTTTTACTGATTTACCTATACTTAGATGTAAATTTGAGCAGGGTTTAGACTGACACAAATTATCATCAATAATTCACGGGTTCTCTCTTTTTCAGTTTAATATTATAATTCTGTGACTAGGTGATGGGATGTAAAAGACAAATGAAACGGCTTCCAATTCTGTGTCGTGGTCTTTGAGCTTTTCCTACAGTTTTTGAAAGGCCCAAAGCTGTCCTGTCGAGAGGGTTTGCCACTGCAGAGGAGTATTGTTGCCATGTCAGAAGGGTGTGTTTTGTCAGCAGAAATGTTTAAAGTGGGTGATGAGTGTCACATCCATGCAAAACCAGGATGTTGTTTTTTTTTAGTCCAACAGAACATTGTACTGCAAGACGACGAACAGTGTCTTGCATGACTGGTCAGTCATTGTAAAATGTCATCATATCAAACATGTTAATTTAAGTAGATGAAGCTGTGCTTAATATTCAATTCATACATAAAACAAAACACCAAAAACAATATCTGGTCTGCTGTATAAATATGTTGAAGGGATTTGTTTTGGTGACAGGTCCATTGACTTTATATCCCCTGCTGCAAAAAGGTGAAAGGTGGGCGATAATGGTTTTGTCTGTGTATGTGTCACAATACAAAAATATATTTTAAATTATTGGATAAATTTTAGGGCAGCACGGTGGCACAACTGGGAGAGCTGCTGCCTCTCAGCAAGAAGGTTGCAGGTTCAAATCCCGATCCGGGGACCTTTCTGGGTGGAGTTTGCAAGTTCTCTCCAGGCATGCGTGGGTTTTCTCTGGGTACCCCAGCTTCCTCCCACAGACCAAAAACATGCATGTTAGACTGATTGGTAACTCTAAATTGTCTCTAGGTGTGAGTGAGAGAGTGAATGGTTGTTTGTCTCTATGTGGCCATGTGATGGACTGGAGACCTGTCCAGGGTGGACATGGGCACCGGTGACCCCCGTGACCCAAAATGGAAGAAGTGGGTAAAAGATAATGGATGGATGGATGGATGGATGGATGGATGGATGGATGGATGGATGGATGGATGGATGGATGGACAAATTTTTATGAAAATTTTCTGAAAGTAATACCTGAATTTACACAACTACAACTGATTCACTTTTGAAGTTAACCTGATTCAAGATTCAAGCTAATCAAGCTTAGCAAACACAAAAAATACTAAAACCTTGTTCTTTTTAAATTTATTTGGCTACACTTTGATCTGGTAGTAGCTGGGAGTGATTCACAACAAATACTCCATGGCTTCCCTCTTAATAGCAGGCAGCAAATCACTACCTACTCAGACTGAAGATTCCCCCACCCCTTCGAAGTCAAATGGACGCGCCAGCACGTGATAGTCACATGACCGATTCCAGTTGCTCTAGTCTAGTGGAAAAGAAACAGCCTCTCAGATACTATTTTATTGTGTAAAATAGACTTCAAACTACACACCAAGTTTTAAATTGTGTTGATTGGCCAAGTAAAAACAGAGTTCTAATAAATAAAAATAAATGTCACATTTTTGTCATCTGTGTATGTTCCCATACTTGACAGACGAAACTGGTCTCTGCATTTAACCCAACCACCACCAGGTGGTGCAGTGAGCAGCCGTAGTCAGCGCCCGGGGAGCTGGGGAAATGATCAATAATCCACATCACATCTTTTTCTGAAAATCATTGTCATATCTGAAGTGCGTTAGAGAGAGACTGCAGCCAAGACGGGTAGTCTCAGGGACCAAACACCCCCATAACAAACATCCCCATCACCTAGCCCTTTCACACACACACACCGCTTTCTGATGGAAGCTTGAAGTTATTTGTCAAGCGACAAAAAATCTACATGAGGAAAAAGAAGAAAAACACGCAGAAGATGAATAGAGTTCATCATGATAAAGTCACAGTGAGAGCGGGAGTGAGTCATGAGGTCCGAGAGATTTAGCATGTTTGTGTTTTATAGTTAGGGTGTAGTTTGTGTGTTAGTTTAGTCAGTTTTAAGCCCTATTTACATGGACACTGTTGGGAGAAACGTAGGTTTTATCAGATGTTGACTCGAGGAAAAGATCTGCATTGACACGGAGCATTTTTGGTGTTTACATTGAACTGAAGCAACCCCCTCGAATCCGCTGTAGTTGCCATGCCAGGTCATTTGTTGGCGCTGTGAATTTTGTATACTGTACTATATTCACCTAATGCACATGCATGTTGCCATGCCAGGTCATTTGTTGGCGCTGTGAATTTTGTATACTGTACTATATTCACCTAATGCACATGCATGCTGCCCGGGACAGTCATCTGTAAGGTCCTTCCTCTGGGCTGATAGCCCAGTAACAACAAAACTTAAATCTGGATTTTGGATATGAGTCGACAGATTTGATGCCAATCAGGACTGCTTCGTCTAACAGCTCCACACCAGTCGCTGAGCGAACCAGCACTGACGAGGATGATGTCGGACTTCCCACTCCCGTAGTAATCGCTAGTCCAGCTGATTTACAGCAGGTAAATCAACATTCTTTATAATGTTTGCTTGTATTTACTTAAGTTACACAATAACCAACTGTTTCTATTTTTCCTGCTAGGAGAATCCTCCCACCAGAGGCAGACCGGTTCCGAACGAGCTTACACCTCGGCCCGAGAGAGATGTTTCAATTAACTATTCACTTATAAATCCCCTCAGTTCTTTTATTCAATCCATTCAATGTTTTAAGCTGCACTAAGCAAAGGAGTGACAACCTGTACAAGCAAGATAAACAACATGGCGTCAGTATCCAGGACGACAACAAAGAGGAAGATTACATGAATGTAGTTTACAGTTAGGTTAATGTGTTTTTAATAGTGTTCAGTTTAATTATCAGTGTTTGTTTGGCATACAGTTTGTGGTGTTGAATGAATAAACAAAAATTAAACCTGATGTCTTCATTTTCAACTTTAATACCGTATTTTTCGGAATATAGGTCGCTTTGTCCAATTATTGCCAAAAAAATTGGAAAAATCCATAAATAGGTCGCATCGGAATATAAGTCGCACCTACGTCACCGCTGACGTAACGCGTCATCGCTGAGACAACCCGGAAATGTGGTCCGAGTGTTTAGCTCTGCTGCAAATGTCTGCCACAGGAGCGCACAGCAAGGCTTTAAGAAGATTAACATGGTAAAAACAATTATTTGTTTGCTAAAAATTATAGCTGACATTATAGCACAAGGGTTAGTGGTTTATTAGCCGAGTGGTTTATTAGCTATTTGCTAAAATATAGACGGAAATAAAACGGAAGCTAACACGAGACGATTCCGTCTCTAAAAACACGAATAAAAAATTTGAATTTTATCTCAAATGTTTCATACAGGGCAACAGTTTGTCAATTAAACCCCATATAATTACACTCTGTAAGCAGAAAAAATATCCGCCAAGAGGTTTATGAGCTTTTTATCTAAATACAGTAGTAGGTATCTGTTTACAGTAGCTAACCGCTAACAACAAAGCTAAAACTTTGATTTTTTTTTTATCTCAAACATCTCATAAAGCTAGTCAGTTGTAAATGTCCGTACAGTGATTACATTCTGTAAGTTTCATAAAAATATGTCCTTTGGTTCTTGACTTATCTTGCTAACAAACAGCTAACAAACACAGCAAAAAGTAGTTACCTTCAGAGCAGGAGGCCGGGCAGCGACAGAGTCAGTCCGAGCAGAGGAGGCTTTTTTCGGACACATGAGCTGGAAACGGTCGGTGTACTCTCTGGAAGTGTCCCCTAGCGGACAAAAGTGGTACTGCACCTTTTTTTGCCTAAATGAAAAACAGTCATATCTGAGCACTACCATGCGCCCCTAGCAGCCGAAGCTGGTACTACCATGCGCCCCCTAGTGACCGAAAGTGATAAAAAGTAGGGATGTCCCGATCAGGTTTTTTTGGCCTCGAGTCCGAGTCCGAGTCCTTTAATTTGAGAATTGGCCGATTTCGAGTCCCGATCCGATACTTCTAAAATACATTTTTAAAATGAAGGGAAAAAAAAGAAACAGATCTAGATGTCCCTTAATTTTTATATTATTTACCTTAATATTTAACAGAATACTTCTGTGAGGTAGATTGAACAATCAAGTACCGTAATAAGATTTTTTTTTTAAAAAACAGTATGAAATAAAAATGTCTAATTTAAAATAAGCAGCTCAACTTAAAATACTGAGCAGGCATGTAAACAAATAAGAAACTTAGGTTGTTGTGTTAAATGCAGCCTTTTCCTTACCTCCTCTTGAAATACGAACTGTCTGTACCTCCTCTTGAAATACGAACTGTACATAACTCACAGTTTGCAAACGCAATATCTTTGTCATCCACTTTAAAATATCTCCACACGACAGACATCGCTGCCTCCCTTCAAGCTGCCGCGTTCCGCGTCTTTTTTACGACAGTCACTGCTTTACGGCAGGCGCGGCTGCAAAAATATTGTGCACGTTTTGTTTCGAGACAATTTGACTCTGTAACACAACATACAGTTAATATAATATTCCCGTTTGTGTTTAGAATAAATATACACATATATATCCGACCACTTAAAGCTAATATGCTGCGTTCCACTTCTTTTTTACGACAGTCACGCTTTACGGCAGGCGCTGTTGCTAAAATATTGTGCACGTTCTTTTTCGAGACAATTTGACTCTGTAACACAACATACAGTTAATATAATATTCCCGTTTGTGTTTAGAATAAATATACACATATATATCCGACCACTTAAAGCTAATATGCTGCGTTCCACTTCTTTTTTACGACAGTCACGCTTTACGGCAGGCGCTGTTGCTAAAATATTGTGCACGTTCTTTTTCGAGACAATTTGACTCTGTAACACAACATACAGTTAATATAATATTCCCGTTTGTGTTTAGAATAAATATACACATATATATCCGATCCCTGATCGGTGTGTAACGCCCGAGTCGAGTCGAGTCTGAAATCACGTGATCGGGACCCGGTTTTCGATCACGTGATCGGATCGGGACATCCCTAATAAAAAGCCATACATAGGTCGCACCGGAATATAGGTCGCAGGGCATGCAAAAATGATAAAAAGCTGCGACCTATATTCCGAAAAATATGGTAACATGAAATATGTTTTGCATCATTTAAATCACATAACTTAAATTACATAATGTCCAGATAGCTTCATTTAGCTCCGATAGCTTCATTACATAACATAAATACTGTTCATTATTGTTAAACTGTTATTATTTAGCACAATTAGTATGTTATAGTCCAACACAAAGCGTGAAACATCCGCCTGCCTCGACAGGCTATATTTGAACTATATTCAACTGGCGTCTCTTCCCAACACAGATGTCAGTCACAGCAGCTACATTCTGGCGTAGATTAAGTACGAGACCCAAAATATATTCCATCAGTCTTAGCACAGAAAGCAGCATGTTACTCCAACACCATTGTTGTTGATAGAAAATGCCGTCGGTCTGTGCGTGCGTGAAATATACGTTTACGGGAAATGTTGACATTATCAACAGGCGGTCTACCGAAAACCCACTCTGAGAGGTGGGTTGAGAAACCTCTGGGTTCAAAGAGTGGGGCTACTGGTGTAGTGTAAATGAGCAGCTGGACCGCAGACAGAAAAGTGTTCAAATTAAAAATATATATTTTAAATTAGATATTTTTATTTCAGGCTGAGACAGCTCTACGATCTTCCCCTGAGGAACATGAACAGTCATAAAGTTAAAGATTTAAAACCATCTTATTCAAATGTTTACAATCTGATGCTTTTGATGTGGATCAGAGTTCATGATCTTGTCTGTAGTTACAGAAAACAAAGTGAAGTTTGAGCTGCATGCATTCAGCTGGGACTGCTGCAAGATACAGAATAAAGATCAATTCATTGTTCAATAATATTTTTTAGACGCTTGAAAATGTACGTTATCTCGCACTACAAAACTGATTGACAGCTGATGTTCATGTCTGTGATGCTGGCACATTTTCATCAGTGGTCAGAGTTTAAACAGTCTGCCTTCACCAACATTTCACCAAACAGAACATCTACGTGTTGATGTTGGAAATGAATCCAGCCTCCTCCTCTGAGCCGTTAGCCTCCTACTCTAAAAGTTTTTGAGAAGTGCAAGTCTTAGCGCATGACAGCTGCTTTAACTTAAGCTGATATCTGCTCTGTTTCAGTATCAGCTTATGCTTGTTGTTTTTTTTTATGCTAATGATATCATCAAGAAATTATTAAAATGTCTCGGTTGCCATTTGATTGGTTTTTTGTGTGTGTGTGTTTGCGCTTTTAAAAAAATCCAGAAATATTTGAAGTTTTGCTAATAAAAATGAAAGAAATCTTTTTACCTGATAAAAAAATTGGTTTGTCTTCAGTTTTCGCCTTCTCAAAAGCCTCCTGTCCCCACGGATACCTGGCAACAAACAAAATCAAATGATGAATTCGTAAATTCTTACTCCAACTAGTTTTGAGGGCGTGTATAAATCTGGAGTTTTCAAAGAACTCACCAGTCAACAGGATTGTGTGCATGTTGTAGCAGGTAGGGTGACCTCTCCTTGGCCAACCTGTTGGTGTGTTTATGATGACTGGATGATGGCTGCTCCCCCCCTGTCGCCATGCTCCGACAGACTGATGCACTGGATACACAACAAAGAAAATACATTCATAAAATCTAGTCGGAATGAAAAACAAAGTGGAGAAATCTTCATTTAGATTTAGATTTATCGCCCGAACAGTTGATATTTACAACTGAAATAATCTCCAATGATGCTGTTCCTCTACATCCCCGGGCATCCTCTCTGATCTTCTTACCCATCTACCAACATAGTCTCTATACTTAATCGTCAACACTCTCAAACATCTCACCTATAGAGCTTTCTCTGTATGAAACCATCCTGCTGCTCACTGACACGTTACCTCACTTCTGCACCAGGTCAAGTTCAAGTATCTTTATTAGCTCCAAGGGGCAATTTGTTTCACAGTCACATAAAACATCCATACCACACGATTACTGTTCGTTGAGAAGTCTGATCACTACAGGGACGAATGAGTTTTTCAGTCTGTTCGTTCTACATCTGGGCTCCAGATACCTGCGTCCATACATGGAGTGGGTGATCAGGATCTGCCAGAATCAGCCTGGCCTTGTTCACTGACCTCGCCTCGTGTAGGTCAGTGAGGTTCTGTAGGGATGTGCCATAGGGCTGTGTAAAAATATCGATATCGCAATAAATATCGATTTTTTTCTTTCCTAGAAAAAAATAGATATTCATCTGCAAGTATCGTACCTTAAAAAAAAATACTTTTTTTTTTTTTTTTTTTGAATGTCCAGAGGACCAGACTTAGCTTTTTTAGATACCTCTGCATCCCTGGCACCAGTGTATCCTCAGAGAGAGTCTTCTCCACCGCTGGAGATATCATCACTGTGCAGAGAAGTGCACTTCTCCCAGAGCACGTCGATCAGATTCTATTTCTAAACAAAAATCTGAGGAGAATGTATCTCACTTGGTCTGCAGAGTAGACTTTCTGTTTGAAGTTCACTTATTAGTCAGGGGCCAAGATGGTGTAGAGGCAGGGCTTCCGACTTGGGACCCAAAGGACAACAACTTCTCCTCCTCCACCATAACCCTCAGCACTGGCTCTCCTCAAGGATGTGTGCTGAGCCCCCTTCTGTTCACTCTGCTCACATATGATTGTACAGCCACACTTCCAGGCTGTCATATTGTTAAGTTTGCAGATGATACAGCGGTGGTGGGATGCATCACAAACAATGATGAGTCCAGCTACAGACAGGAGGTGGAACATCTGGAGAGCTGGTGCAAAGAGAATAATCTTCACATGAATGTGAAGAAGACAAAGGAGATGATTGTGGACTTCAGAAGGAACAAACACACCCACGCCCCACTGAAAATAGGTGGGTCTGCAGTGGAAGTGGTCTCCAGCTACAAATACTTGGGTGTACACATGAATGATAACCTCAGCTGGAGCAACAACACCACCAGCCTGATCAAGAAAGGTCATCAGAGACTCTACTTCCTCAGACGGCTGAGACGAGCTGGTCTGAGCAGCCCAGTTCTCACCTCGTTCTACAGGTGTGCAGTGGAGAGCGTCCTGTGCTCCAGCATCAACGTGTGGCATGGAGGCTGCACAGTTGAAGAGAGGAAAGCTCTGCAGAGAGTGGTGAAGGCTGCACAGAAGTCTGTTGGAGTCAGTCTCCCCACCATCACAGACATTTACACCTCCAGATGCAGGAAAAGAGCCACCTGCATCATGAAAGACCTCACTCATCCAGCACACTCACTCTTTGCCCCACTCCCCTCAGGACGGAGGTTGAGGAGCATCAAATGTAGAACCACTAGACTGAGGAACAGCTTCTACCCTGAGGCTGTTAGACTCATGAATAAATAAAAATAAAATAAAAAATAAACACTGCAAAATATCACATTGTGCTGATGCTGATCTGTTTTCTTGTTGCTGTGTTCATCTGTGTTCATCTGTGACCATCTGCTCATACAAACTCATGTTCGTGCTGCTGTTTATTCCCACTATATTAGGCTTAGTGTATTACTAGTTGATGTTTTTCTTAGTTAATTCTAGATGTTATTACTGTTTTTCTCTTGCATTTGTTGTTGGATGTAACTGGGACCCCGTGTACATAATCTCGTTTTCATCACATGTACCACATGCGGTGCAAATGACAATAAAGACTCTCTGACTCTGACTCTGACTCAGCCTCGGATATAGTTGACGCGTCGCATAGGGCGCGCGGCCAAAGTGACGCAATCGCGAAGTCCCCGCCCCCGCGCTTTGGCCAGCGCGTTGGTTTCGCGCGTGGTCGTGCACCTCCCAGATTTTGAAGCTCCGCAAGCCTAGCGCGCGCGCCGAATTGATTGACAGGTCGGGTGTGGACCTCACCGACAGCCTTCACGCCAGATTCTGCAGCTGTCTGCGCCGCTGTGGTCGTGGAAACGGCGTCGCGACGCATGGAGGAATGTTTTGTGACACAAAATGTATTAAATTCTCCTTCATTCCTGATCTGGAGTCGGACTTTTCTTTTGTTTTTTCGCCAAAAGTCACGTGATCGCTTTCTCCTCCGCTGACTCCATGCATTAAAACCGCAAATAAAGACAACAGTTCAGCACGCGAGCGGAAAGCTATTTGTTTTTGTTGTGTGACGTCAAACAGTTCTTCTTCTACGGTAGATTTCTTCTTCTACACCCTTTCTTGCAACATATGCACAGGTTTTAGAGGGTACTGCCACCTGCTGGTCAGTAAAAGAACAGCACTTTGCCAAGCGCTGCCGTGCCACACTATAAACGCATGCACAGTGCGCGCGCAGCACGTGCGCTCCAGCTTGCGGACCAAAGCGCGACTATATCCGAGGCTTTATTAAGCTGCTCTGCTAAGATGGGTGCATTTGAAGTTAAATGTTCTTCATTACTTGAATTATAGACTGTTTTGGAGAAGTCATATTACTGTTTACTTACCAAGCACTTAGAGTGATTCCTTCAGATGTTAAGTGTCAAGGTTAAAAAGGTTTCAAACTATTCAGAGCAGGGCACTTGGTGCACTTTATTTACTTTACAAATGCATGTAAGCTACAGTTTTTACTGTTTCAATTGAAAGAAACATGTTTTCTCACCACTTCTTTGATTCATTTTGTCCAGCTGTCGACTTTAAGTCTGTGTCCATGTCCAACCAGAGCCAAGTATTGTGTAGTTGGTGCTTTTAATCAGTTTTCAGTTAAATTAATTAAAGCCAAGTCTATAACAGTCTCAAAATGTCACCAAAATCACTCTGTCCCTTTAAAATCTTTCAGAAAATCGCAATATTGTATTGAATTGTATCGTTTGCTGAATATCGCAATATATATCGTATTGTGAGCAGAATATTGTGTATCGTAGCATATCGTGAGATTACTGTATCACTACAGCCCTAATGTGCCAGCAGTTTTGCTGCACGTCCTGACAATCCCTGAGAGTCCGGCAACTTCACTCTTCTGTCTTTATTACACCTCTGCACATTCTGCCTACTCTTGAAATTCAGTAACTGAAAACTTCAGACTGAGTTGTTAAAGCTAAAAGAAGAATGTTAGCTAAACATTAAAGAAGGAAAACATTAGCTAATAGCCAAAAGTAGCAAAATGCTAACTAAATATAGCTAATCGGAAGCTAAAAGCTGAGGTTAGAGAAAGTGGGCCTGTGATTGCTGGGTCAACTTCTTGACTCAACAACATCAAAATGTGGGTGGGAAAGGTGAAACACCTGCCTCCACCCTCATTTGCCTCACTTTGAGCCCTTGAGCAAGGCCCTTAACCCCGCCATCTGCTCCACACAGAGGGCTGTGGTAGCTCGGTGGTCTGTGGTTGTGTCAGGAAGGACATCTGGCATAAAAACAACTGACAAGTCTTCGTGTGAGTTAGTTTGCTAAAAGAAGAAGAAAGCTAAAAACTTAAAGTAGAATAAGATTACAAAGACGGAGGAAATACCTGAACCCCGTTTGCGAAAGGTCGCAACGTATTCCTGCAGGAAAAATCTTTGTAAATGAGGTTAAATAATTTGAAAAGTAGAAAAGTTACAAAAACCAAAATCATATATTGCTCATCTCCTGAAATATCTACAGTTGCTAAATTAGCATAAATTATGATATGGAGGTTTGATTTCAAAACCAGCGTGAACACTATTAGCATTCACACAGTAAATGTTTAAGGACATTTTCTGCTTTTATTAGAATAAATTCTGTATGTCATTATATTGTAGTCTGCTGTGGTTGACTGTTGGTCACATGACATCAATGAGGGATTATGAGTAGAATTAATATTCATTGTTTTTCATTCTGTCAGAGATTCTTTGTAGGGCTGAACGATTTTGGAAAATAATCTAATTGCAAAATTTTTTTCTATAAATTGCGATTTAAAACGCAATTATTTTTTTAATCAAGTATTTTTCAACAAACAGAAGCAATAAATCAATCTGTTTTATAATAAACAATGTCAGATTTATTTAAAGCAGAGATTACAATAAAGCAAACCAATCTTCGCCTTTTCTTTTCCCCATTTCTATTTTTTCTGGTTTCATAAACATAATAGTAAAAATGTTAAGTGAACTTCATAACTACTGTCTGAACTTCACATGACAGTTAATAAATAAATGTAAAAAATTAGATATAAAAATATTACTGTTTGAAGTTCAAACAGTTCGGTCAGTGATCCCTGTCGGCTGATACTTTGCTTACTTGAAGTTGAAGCACTGCTTGTTGTCATTCTAGCCATGCAACCATCATCACCTGGTGGTGGTTGGGTTAAAGGCAGAAGACCAATTTCGTCTGTGAAGTATGGGAAACATACACAGATGACAAAATGTGGCAAATTATTATTATTATTATTATT
Source organism: Garcialebias charrua (assembly GCA_038048925.1). Classification (NCBI taxonomy): domain Eukaryota; kingdom Metazoa; phylum Chordata; class Actinopteri; order Cyprinodontiformes; family Rivulidae; genus Garcialebias; species Garcialebias charrua. Next base: position 26,331 of record JBBPBX010023882.1, read on the forward strand.
AATAAATGTCTTTGTGGTGTTTTTTTTTTTTTTTTAAGTGTTGATAAAGATTTGTGTCACGTGACCAGTCAAATTGCAGCCTTCACGATTAGAAAATCTCATTTTATCATATTGCGATATTATTGCAAATGCAATTAATTGTTCAGCCCTAAATCTTTGTTGTCATTTGCACCGCATGTGGTACATGTGATGAAACGAGATTATGTACACGGGGTCCCAGTTACATCCAACAATAAAATTTAAAAGAAAAACAGTAATAACATCTAATATATGATCTAAGAAAAACATCAACTAACTATGCACTAGGCACTAATAGCATAACAACATAACTTCTGGTTAGTTGTTTAGCATGTTTTTAGTGATTAAGGTAGTCTAATCTTGTTGGCTTAGTTTATGTGTTCAGTAAGTGGTAGTTGTGTTAGCTTGTTAGTGGTAGAGTCTCCTGAAAACTCACTCTGTCTGTGTGTGTTGAAAATAAAGCTTTTAAAACTCCATCGGGTGCATGATTCCTGATCTACAACAAAAGCTACACATCTCTTTCAATAGCTGAGCGCTGTACGCCACAATATTTTTATTATCTAAAATATCGTACAGTTAGGGGTTTAAAACTGTTTACCTATTTCCTACAAATAAAAATTGACCTGTGTAGCCCTGCATAGGTGTTATAATTCTTAAGACATTCACCTTTCTCTTTGTACTAGCATTTAAAAATGTCATTAGGTATCATCAATTCACAATATTTATTTTTTTAGATAAGGAAAAGCAATTATGTCATATTTTAGAAAAATTAGGTGTTATTTTTAGGTGAAGCTTCAATAACTTTTTCCAGCTGTGAACTAACGTTTAGTAGGGAAATAGGCAGTCTGCTCTACATCATGAATCTATAGGTTATTAATCCTTAAATATAATAAGCCTCATGCATTAGTCGGATTAAATTTGATTTACTAATAGCGTTAATATTTATCCAATAATTAACTGCCATTCAGTTTTGACTGCAATCTTTTCTACACCTGTCATAGAAGTGGTTTTATGACATGCCGAATCCCATTAATATTTCTGCTAATTTTATATAATACGAATTACAGGCTAAAACTCGTGTCCCCTAAAACACATATATTATGTTATGAAAAAAATTAACGTTTTGGGAAAAATCGGCTGGAAAAAAAGGACAAAACACGAGGCTGCTGAATTTAATGACATGTAAACAACCTGAAGACGGCTGCACGCGAGTACAGGAGCTAAGCAATCAGTGAGAAAAGTTACAAAAATTTAGCAACAATGTTCCTTTAGTAGCGTGTGTTAACTATGCCGAACTAAGCTAATTATATTTCCACTTTGGTCAAAAGCCTGTGAGCACTGGTGTGTCCCCCTCAGTTGTAATTAATTACAGGAATGTTTAAAAACGCATGTTTCTTTATGGAGTTTCGCATGGTGGCGAAAGCGCACCCCAGCTGTAACTGCGCAGCTAGCTCAGGTGTGTCAACAACAAGCTAGCTTTAGCTAGCTTTTAGCCGAGGTGGCTTTACCTGAGGAGCGGTGACCTGTGGCTTGGTGGGAGGGGAATCCGCCTGAAGCACCTGGTGGGACTCGGACTGTCCGCTTTCAAACAAGCTGCTGCAGGTAAAGCTCGTATTGTCGCCACAAAGCGGGTTTTAGACGCGGAGTAGCTCCATGCTAGTCTCAACATCCTAAGAGAGTTTCTTTAGCGAGAAGCTAACATTAGCTACTTTGCTGTGCATAACTTGCAGGAATCAACATGGCTGCAGTACCGTCTGTGAACGCAGGAGGGCGCTCCAACACACAGAAATGGAGGTAAATAATTCATTTTTTTTTTCATTTAATTTATTTATTCATTTTATAAAAATAAATACATAACAAACAAACAAACACATGTATCTTATATAAAAAAAGAAAATATAAAATGAAAGGGGCAGAAAGAAGAAAATATCTTATTATATCTGCCCCTTTTCAAAATCAATTCAAACAATCATTATACAGTATAAGTAATTTTAAAAAAATGAATAACTCATCCCAATTTTCAAATTTCGAAATATTACGTATGAACTACTTCATACGTATTTCTTCAACAAATCACTCTTTATCATTTTCTTAAACACAAACATTGACATTGCTTTTTTCACATCACACTCCAAGTCATTCCACAATCCAACTCCCTGGACTGAGGTAGACCGTCCCTTCAAGCTGGTTCTGTATTGTGTCTTTACGAATACATCAGTTCCCTTTAGATTGTAACAGCTTGATCTTTTAACAAAATGTGTCTGAATATTTGAGGGTAGTGCATTATTATAAGCTTTATACATCATTAAAATATGGTAATCTACAAAATCATGGAACTTCAGTAATTTCAACTGAAAAAATAATATACTAGATGGATGACAGTACAGGGGGTCCCCGACTTACGAGCGAGTTCTGTTACTACGAGTATCTCGTAAGATGAAAATCTCGTACGTCGGAACACGAAACACGTGTTCTCGTAAGTCCGGATTTTCGGTCGTAAGTCGGAAAATTTATGCTAGCGCTACTACGAACACTCGTTTTTCATCACAAATGTTCATACTAGTTCATGAACATGCTCAGAAACTTGTTTCCAAACGGTTAGCTAACACACTTTCATCTAAAAACACATAAAAGTGCTGTATTTTTTGTATGTTCTTTACAAATTTACTGCTCGTTCGCCAGCTCGTAAGTCTGGAACCTCGTATGTAAGAGCGCTCGTAAATCGGGGACTACCTGTAATGTTTTCTTGCAATAATCCTTATGGCTCTTTTCTGTAAAATAAAAATAGGTTTTGTAATAATTTTACATTTTTACAAGCTCTCAATTTACCGATCGATCTACGTTCCTACCCTCATCTATGGTCATGAGCTTTGGGTTATGACCGAAAGAACAAGATCTCGGATACAAGCGGCTGAAATGAGTT
>JBBPBX010023882.1:29346-40159 GCA_038048925.1 Garcialebias charrua
AGTCACAAGGGAGCTTGAAGTCATACGGTGGAATCCAGGAAACAGGTAGGCAGCAGAAGTAATGCTGAAAACACAAAGAGACCCAAAGTAAGTTTTATCTTCCATTAGATAATACAAGGTGGACCGAAAAAAACACTACCATTAGACATGCAATGTTCCAGTGGTGACTGGAGGTCTTCTGCAGCCTTTTGTACTCCTGCAGCTCATCACAGAGATGGTCCACAGGGGTTGCTTGTTGGTGCCATTTTGTGACTGCAGGAAGCCGAAGAGCTGAACTCCCACTATCTAACATACTGCCTTTTTATTTTTAATTTTTTTTAATTTTTTTACAGTTTTATATCAGGCTGACTCCTATAAAAGGTAACCAGGTGAAGATGTCAACCCATTAATTACTTTCTAAAATCTACAAATGTGTGCAGAATTTCATGGAAATTAATGGTACAAACACACATGCAGGCAAAAACATTATTGATAACATTTTTGCCAGTAGGTCATAACTATTATACATATAAAAATATAAGAATATCATGTTTTAGTGTTTTTATGGTCCTATGAGATGTGTGACATTTGACCCTGAACAGCCTTCAAAAAACTTTGTGTTCTTGCAAATTATTAATGAGGCTGAAAGTGTTCGGCTCTATCTGGCTGAAAGCAATTTAAGGAAGGGCAAAAAAAAAAAAAAGCCCAGCAATTTTGGAATAAATAAATAGCACTTGTCCAGATCTGAAACATGTTTCTAACTGAAATTAATTGGCAGCCTGCAGCAGAAGGTGGAGTGAAACCCCTGAAGTGTGCCTCAACACTGGGCTCAGGTAACAGGGACGTGACATTCTAGAAAGTTCAGAGGCAAATTAATAAGAGTGAAGTTCTTGCATAAGTCCAGAGGAAGATACACACACATGCACGCACACCCCCATGCACACACATGCAGTAGACTGTCAGATGTGGTTTCAAGGATAAGTAAAGAAACTCATTGTTCAGCGTGATTGGACACCTTACACATACACAGCTGCATGCACCCACACAAACAATCCCATCAGTGTCACATGAGAGCGGGGGAAGCCCAGGTGATCAGCTCAGCTATCTCTTCATCCGCTTCCACTCTGTCAATAAAACAGCCGCTACACGGACTGTTTGCACCAACATGCATCAGGTAGAACATTTGGAGACCTGCCAGCTGGTATTGGTTTTACAGAACAACCTAATGAGACTTTAATGAATGAATCTAAACTTATGGATTCCTTGTGGTTGGATCATGTTCAGCTAGTAGCAGGTGACAGACACTGACTTAGTCCAAACAAAAGCAGCTGATCAGGTGGTGGCCTGCAGCTCTCATGATCTGCAACAGAAGCTGCAGGCACATCAAGCCAAGATTCAACTTGTCTGCTGGATACCTTAGATAGATAACTTTACTAATTGGCTTTTCTATGCATGTGAATGCTCCTGTAAAGTGCCCTGTGACAATTTTGTTGTGATTTGGACAAGGAGTGTGTAGGATTCCCAATAGGTGATGGAGCAGGAGCAGATGGGGTGAGTATTGGTTTGTAGGAGAGTGGCAAGATGGAAACACAGAAACGGACCCAATTAGAGGATGAGGTGCTAAGTGGTGTAAGTGGTTGCAGGTTGTAGACCTCACTGGAAGGTAAGTAAGGTGGTGCTCAAAGAAATGGGACTTCCACAAGTAGGTAATGGCAAATAGGTATAGGCAAAAGGGCCTTATCCTATTCTGCTCCAGTTTCCTTGAATATATTGCAAAAAGATCTGAGGCTCTCAACCTTGACCTTTCTAAGTGGCTTTAAACATCTGTTAAGTTCATGGGAAAAACCAATGCAGACATGTTCCTGTTTTTAGTATTCTACACCACCTTATAACATAGCTGTTTTTTCGCTACTTTTCCTTTTAATTGCAATTTGCCATTGTGTATAGGAACTGATACACAATGGCAGGACAAAAGAGATGGTTGTGGACTCTAAGGAACAAACACACCTACAGCTCCCTGAAAATAAGAGGATCTGCGCTGGAAGTGGTCTCCAGCTAAAAATACTTGGGTGTACACCTGAATGACATCCTCAGCTGGGGCACCAACAATTCCAGCCTGATCAAGAAAGCTCATCAGAGACTCTACTTCCTCGGGCGGCTGAGACGAGTTGTTCCTGGGAAGTTCCGTCCCCACCTTCTACAGGTGTGCAGTGGAGAGCATCCTGTGCTCCAGCATCAACGTGTGGCATGGACGTTGCACAGCTGCATAAAGAAAAGCTTTGCAGAGAGTGGTGATAGCTGCAAAGAAGTCTGTTGGAGTCAGTCTCCTCACCATCACAGACATTTACACCTCTAGATGCAGGAAGAGGGCCACCTGCGTCATGAATGACCCCACTCACCCAGCACACACACATTTTGCCCTGCTCCCCTCAGGGTGGAGTTTAAGGAGCATTAAGTGTAGAACCACTAGACTGAGGAACAGCTTCTACTCTGATGCTGTTATGCCTCTTTTCCACCGCTCGGCTCGGCTCGGGTTGGATCGGCTCAGGTCGGCTCAGTTCGGGTCGGGTCACATCTATGTTCTGTTTCCACAGCTTTTTTGTACCCCTTCTGTGGGCGGGGTCCAGAATCCTACTCGTCTTACCACATGGTGGCAGTAGTGTTCCCTCAAGCTATTTACTACAGTACTAGCCACCACTAGAAGAAGAACACAATAAAGGCTTTGACAGAATGTTGTGAAAGAGATGTCATGCTATAATGAGTACCTCATGAGCTGTAATCTTTAAACCCAATTCATAATCCTACCTTGTTGCCTTCTTTAAACCCATGTATTTTCCAATTTAGTATTTTTACAATAAAGATGTATTAAAGCATATTTTATTATTTAGTTATGCACAAGGTGCTTGATAAAGTTGCAAAACCATATTTATCTGAGCTGCTTCAACCTTCCTGCCCTCCCCGTTCTCAGATCAGCTGAGCAGTTGCTGCTGACAGTCCTCAAAACTTTTTAAATCTTATTTAAAAACACACATTTATTCCTTGGCTTTTAACACGTGATCTTATCTTTTATGGCATGTTAACACACCTGCAGTAAGACTGGTATATGTATTTATTTTTGTATGCTTTTTATAGTTTTTAATTAACTTGTCTTTTATGTTATTGTACAGCACTTTGGTTGACCCTGTGGTTTTTAAAATGTGCTTTATAAATAAAGTTGATTTAAAACATCACACTGTGATCTTTGAAACTGCCAGAGTTTCCCTGGTAAAGTTGCTGCTGGGTGGTAGATGGTAGATGGATGGTCTGTGAATTCTTTAACTTTAAACTGTCCAAAGGACTTTGGCCACTTTTAATTTTTGACTTTTTTTGTATGACTTCATCCTAGAACCAAATAATTTATAACGTAATAACAGTTGAGCAGATTCTAATAATCTTTATCTTATGATTCTTTAAAGGTCAAATGCAAATGGAAAGTTCTCTTAACTTCCAGTATGGATTTAAACACAATACACACTTCACATTATAAAATAAGTTTAGGAAATTGAATGTTCGAGGACACCACTTAAGAAAATATAACGTTTAATAGGAAAAGTTTGAAGTGACAAACAGAAGTAACAAATTTCCATCTGGTGTCTCACGTCTTCCTCCAGAAGATGACACAGGTTGTTGAATTCTGGCGATTTTCTTCTGTTGACTGTAAAAGAAAAATGTGATTAATTTAGTCCAGAAACTGTTTTTTTTTTTTTTTAAACAACACAGTGTGATCACAACATGTTCATATACTAAATGTATCCTGTTGGAGTTATTTGAAATAAAATTCAATGTTTTATAGACATAAAGACACCTCCATTAATTTTCTCCCTTGTACTTTGTATCACATATTATCAATTCTATCAAAAACCACATAGCTGATATTTTTCAAAAAAATCTAGTGTGATCACAACATGTTCATATACTAAATGTATCCTGTTGGAGTTATTTGAAATAAAATTCAATGTTTTATAGACATAAAGACACCTCCATTAATTTTCTCCCTTGTACTTTGTATCACATATTATCAATTCTATCAAAAACCACATAGCTGATATTTTTCAAAAAAATCTAGTGTGATCACAACATGTTCATATACTAAATGTATCCTGTTGGAGTTATTTGAAATAAAATTCAATGTTTTATAGACATAAAGACACCTCCATTAATTTTCTCCCTTGTACTTTGTATCACATATTATCAATTCTATCAAAAACCACATAGCTGATATTTTTCAAAAAAATCTAGTGTGATCACAACATGTTCATATACTAAATGTATCCTGTTGGAGTTATTTGAAATAAAATTCGAATTTTTATAATTTATTTTCGTTGTGCAAGCACAGTTTTGGAAGGAGTCAAAGCGAAACTACTTTAAATGCAGCATATTTGACCACTACGTGACAATATTAAAGCGTGGTTAAGCTCAGGAGCCCTCGTACTATAAAGTCAGCTATGAAATATATTTTATATCTGTTCATTGAGCTACATTTAAAGACATAAAGCCGCCCGCGCGCCGCGTGTTGCTCGTGGCGAACCTGCTTTTTAAAATCCTGCAGTTTTGAGCAATACGTGATTTTATTAAGGACACGTTCAGCTGAAGACCCATCTTTGCTATAAATTTTAAAAATAATAATTGTTTTTACCGTGTTATTCATGTAAAGTCCTGCCGTGATCACTTCCCTCGCTTCCGTGAAAACTGCTCGAGTCTCCTCCTTCCTACTTCCGGAGCGGGTGAGCTCGCCTCAGTACCCCTCTGAAACCAGCCCGAAAATCTCAAGAAATCTCGCGCGGCTTAGCACGGAATATCCGGTGGAAAAGGATGAAAGGGGGTCTCTGCGACGCACATATGACGTAACATCCGACCCGAGCCGACCGGTGGAAAAGGGGCATAAGTATGGATGCTTTTTGAGTAAAGCATTTTCTCTTAACTTAGTTACTCAGAAATAACCACACCACCAACTATTGAAAGTCCCTTTGCGACTTTTCTAAATTAAGTCCCTCCATGACTGCTTTCTAACTGAAAGTCCCTTTGTGACTTCCATACAAGAACATGCTGAATAAAATCAGCTTCTTACACTCAGTGCATGTGGCTCATCTCTAGTCAGACTTCTTTAACCACTCACCAGCAGAACTGGTGTCACTGAAATTAGCAATTCAGCCACAGGACTTTAAGTTCAAGAGATCAAAAATCCTCCGTGCATGGTTCCAGGTCCAAACCTAGTGTTCCAAGGTCAAATGTTGGGACCAGCCTCGAAGGACCAAATTGAAGGAGAAAAAAAAATCTTTTTTAACTTACTTAAAAACAACCACACGATGGCAGGATAAATTTTCAAACCAGCATTTTACTTGCAAGGGCTCATACAAGACCGATTACATATGTAGATATATAAAGCATGGAACTAGTCACAGAATGAGTGTTGAATAGAGTTAGCTGCAGACTTTTATACAGAAACAGAGTCCATAGGGCATTCCCTTATAGCCAGCTGCTGTCAGAAGCAAAGACATGATCCATGGCCATCTGCCAATTGGCTTCCAGATAGAGACGAGAATGTTTTGGTCATGTTCTCATGGCATCAACACCAAGGAGGTCTGCAAATCGTCAAGCTGGCCTTCAGGTCGAGACAAGAGAATGCTTTGTTCATTCATTACAGAAAGATGTTCTCAGCAATCTCTGCCAGATTGATTACCAAACGTTCTCTAACAAATACATTCTGACTGCCAAAGACCGTTCAACACCTACAGTACAGTATATGCATGATACTTGCCTTCCCATCTGCTTGTCCACAGCTTCATTCCAGAGTTTCTGTTTTCTTACGGTATATAATTTCACTGTAAATAAAGATCACTTACTCTAACAAGGTCAAGTCAGGTTCTCTGAATCCATCCAGAGGACTTGACTTGACCTTGTTAGATTTCTCGACCTGGATTATTGAACATGCAGAAGGATAAAGATCAATTATTTTTTATGATTGTCTCTCTCACTGTCCGTTTGTGTACTCTGGGTGAAAACTGTGTAAATCATGATAGTTGAAGCAACATTGCAGCTTACATTAGCAGAGATATTTCAACAATGATGACATCTGTGCTGCATGCCTTCCTTAATGTTTACACTGAATCAAAGTTCCATGTTTTTCATCATGCATAGGACACACAGAACAGTACATTTCAAGAAAAACAGCCTAACAAAATAAGTATTGTTTGTGTGTTCACTTCAGGTGCTCTGAGTTCAGTGGGAGGATGTTTTGACAGCAGTTGTTTCTCACTACTTTCTGTCTGCACATGTAAATGTATATAAGTCTGACACTGAGTTTGTTTCCTGCATTCCCACTGAACCTGCCTGGAAGCTCTGTCTTGAAAATAAACTCCTGGTTTGAGACTCTCACCTTATATCAAATGGTTGTCTGTGGCATTAGTACTGTGGTGCTAGTCCAAGTTACTAAAATAGCTTTACTTAATCCTTCAGGTTTCAGCAGCTGTCACCAAACATTATATCACTTGGGGCAGGAAGAAGAACAGGAGCAGGTAATAAAACGGATATAAGGAGCTTTAAGGAAGGAAAAGACAAAAGTAAATGGGAATAGAGATGACAACTGAGCTTGGAGTTGTTTATAAAAAGTATCTAAGTATATATTTACTTTTGGCAACAGCTCCCTCCTTCCAGCGTGGCCACAGTGAGCAAACTCACATGAACAATTTGACATTTGTGTTTCGCTGTATGATCTTCCTGATGTAAGATGGGCTCAAGCCTGCAGCTTCTTGATTACAGGACTGCAACACAGACCATTGCTTTATCACAACTACAAACAAAATTAAGAATTCTAAAACACCTAAAAATAAGTAATTGACAAATTACAAAAGCAAGTAGGAATTGGCAAACCCATTGTTGTCCCTTATCATAAAGCAAAAAGGGGGGATAAGAAGTACCCTCCTGCCATCAACAATGTGAGCATGATAACTTTTTTAAAAAGTGCCGACTTCAGTTTTGGTGTGTGGCTGTATCTAGGTACCATACCATACCATTTTATTTATAAAGCACTTTAAACAGGAACAAGTCCACACCAAAGTGCTGAACAAACAAACAAGCAACAGGCATCACAGACTGTTGAGCGGAACAAATATGCTTTCATTTGTCAAGACATGTTTTATTTTGAAGGGACACGTACTTCCGGTGTGTAATTAAGTTCACGTGAGGATGTGTGTATATAAGGTGACGTGTCAAACAATAAAATACCCTTGGAGTTCATTCCCCCTTGTGGTGAGCAAACCAGAACGCTGACTCTTGGTCATTTTATTCCTCCGGTCATTTTTATTCCTCCGTGGTGACGGCTTATCTGGATAAATGCACGCTCGGATTCCGCTGAGTGACGCTACCTGCTGACAGGTTATGGGCCCAGCCCAGCAGAAAACAGCCCAGGCCAGCAGAACCCAGATACAGCCCGGCTAAAGCCCAGGAGAACTCCAGGAAGAGCGCAAGATACAACCCGGAGAAGCTCTGGATGACGACGAGCACGGGTGAAGCTTTTGGAGATTTTTGGAGATTGGAGTCATAAGGACGAGCGTTTTGGTGAGCAACTGCTGAATGCTAAGCTAGCACCATGAAGAAACGCGTCGTTGATTCAAGTAGCCGATGGGCGCGGCTAACCAACGGAGATGAAAGCAATTATGGACTGTGAGACGAAAAGTTCTGGGACACCATCGGGGAGAAGGTTGTTTACCGGCCGATGAAATGTGTTTTCCGGCTGATGAAGTGAGTTTACCGGCTGATGACGATGAAGTGTGTTTTACCGGCTGATGACGATGAAGTGTGTTTACCGGCCGATGACGTGGATGTTTTACCGGCCGATGATGAGTGTGTACCGGCCGACGATGAGGATGAACCAGCCGACGATGAGGATGAACCGGCCGACGATGTGAATGAACCGGCCGACGATGAAGATGAACCAGCCGACGATGAGGATGAACCAGCCGACGAAGACCAGCTGCAGAAAGCTAAAGAGGACAGTAGGGGACGAAAACACAAAGTAATGTATGATGAAGAAGTCCATGCTGCGTGATGAAGAAGTCCGTGCTGCATGATGAGGAGATCCATGCTGTATGAGGAGAAGATCCGTGCTGCATGATGAGGAGATCCGTGCTGTATGATGAGGAGATCCGTGCTACATGAGGAGAGATCCATGCTACATGAGGAGTAAAAAAATAAGAGGTACTGTTCAGATATATAATTATAAAGAAATTCTTTTTGGCTGATACAGCACCATATGGGTAAATAATAAGTATAAGGTCGGATAATGGTACAGAAATCATATCTAAAGGTTACAAAGAACTGTTAAGTAAAAATGGGATAAAACAGAAACGAGGAAAACTCGATGCAAAATGCACGCACAAAAGATATTTATAATAACAGTCCTGCATATTAGATTTATTTTCCAGAGAGTCAGAGACAGAGTCAGAGACAGAGTCATAGACAAGAAGAGAGAGTCAGATTCAGAATCACAGGAAACAAGCTCAGATCAACCAGAAGTAAATGACCTGGCACCACCTAGTGGCGAATTAGAAGACAGACAGTATCCTTCTAGAATAAGAAAAGATCATAATGTCCTAATGAATAAAACCACGTAACCAACATAGACTACCGTTACAGATTAACATATGACCTACTTAAAACATTTAAAACATTTAAATGAAGCTATGATGTCACCAAACTCAAAGAATGAACAGCTGCTATGGATGAAGAAATATACTCACTTAAGAGAAAATAACATTTTTACCCTAACGACTTTGCCAGTGAAGGATAGATAATTGGAGTGTAAATATTGTGCAGATAAGTTACAGATAACAAGTTAGAAATGAATGAATGTATGCATTAATTATAAACTTTATTAATTGGCTGCCTTCTTTTTGTGCTCCTTTTATATTGAGATATATTTTACATTAAGATCGTCCAAAATGTGTTTTGTATAAGCGAAACATAACATTGTCAGAAGATAAGAAGCAGTAGGGGTTTGATGGGTATATGTAAATACTGGTGATGGTCAAGAGAAATACAAAGCAAGATTTAGATATGGGCATACTCAAACATTTTCTTGGCATCCATTTTGAACATGCAGAAAACTATGTAAAAATGTCACAAGAAGAATTTGTAGATAAAATAACTGAACTGCAATGAAGATGCTGAGAAAGTGGAGAATGTAAATAATGTTTTGTTTGTTACTGTTTATTGATTGTTTTTTGATTGATGGATTTTGACAAAATGAACGCAAGTAGGGGTGTTGAGCGGAACAAATATGCTTTCATTTGTCAAGACATGTTTTATTTTGAAGGGACACGTACTTCCGGTGTGTAATTAAGTTCACGTGAGGATGTGTGTATATAAGGTGACGTGTCAAACAATAAAAAAACCCTTGGAGTCATTCCCTTTGTGGTGAACAAACGAGAACGCTGACTCTTGGTCATTTATTCCTCCGTGATGTGGTGTATCTGGACAATTTCACGCTCAGACTCCGCTGAGTGACGCTACCTGCTGACACTCATATTGTGGTTTTGCGAGATGACGGCGCTGCTTTATGTTTGACGCACGCGCGGGTTTGCGACACATGCTTTACGTTGTTAAACTCGAGAGCAATGGAGACGCAGGGGCATGAAGTAGCATCTCAACCATTGTCACAACAAGGAGAAACAGCTGCACAGGCAGCCCAAGAAGAATAACTTTTTCCAAAAAGAGGGGGAAGCTCACTTTGTTAGCTTCCATTATTTCATTCCGCTGAAACTCGGAGACAAAATGTGTGTCCAGAGGACACGAACTCAGAGTCCAACCGAGTCCGAACTCGGGTCCAGTTAACCAATACAAAACAGACCAGAGACACAACAGAACCGGAATCAAACGCAACGTTTTCTCTTTTCTGTTTCTTGCTTTGTTTACTCAAACTTCAGAGCGGATTTCTTCTTCGTGAGTTTCATTAGCAGCTGTTGTTTTACCGCCACCTGCAGGAAAAATTTGGACCTGATGCAGTCAGTATCTGTTGACCCATTCCTCTTTATTTATGATTTCCAGTTTTGATCTTTCAAAACTGATGGCTGGAACATCTGGAAAGTCTTCATCACTTCTCTGACAATCTAAAAATATATAAACCATAAGAAAAGGTACAAACAGTTAACAAGTAACAAAAGTCCTACAGATGAAGTTTCACAAACTTTAAAGTTAAAAACTATCACAACAACGTCCCAGCAGCTATTTCCATCCTTTTGGAGCGGCTGCAGCACGACGCCTCCTTTCTATTTAACGTCCACACAATCACATTTTTCTGACACGCTCTCCTTAATGTCAGCTCAACTCTGTTGCAGCTTTTAATAGAATTAGTAAATATTTTAAACAAATTGTTCAAGAAACACAAGTTGTAGGAACTGATTTGAACATCATCAGGTAAATATTCTACTTACAATTAAAAGAACAATTAATGAGCAACATTTAAATGAATTTTACTGATTTATTTTCTATTAGACTTTAACAGTGAGTGTGATAACTGACTGTATTTTAATAACATGAACGTTATGATCACTTGACTTAGATAAATGTGGTTTTTAAACAAATCAATACCAATTAGTAGTTTGAAGGAAATGAAGTTTCTAATGATTCAGAAAATCCATTTTATAAAAAAAGAGAAAGCTGTAGAAACATTTGATGTTTAATAAATGTAGCAGGACGACTTCAACTGTTCAAAAACTTTGTAGGTCCATAACACAAGGAACACGTGTCGTCCTTACTCTGGCATGATATGTCTAACGCCAAAATTACACTACATGCG
>JBBPBX010023883.1:0-40158 GCA_038048925.1 Garcialebias charrua
ATGATTAAATCAACTGCACTTAATTTCTTTAAAAACACAATAGATAGATAGATAGATAGATAGATAGATAGATAGATAGATAGATAGATAGATAGATAGATAGATAGATAGATAGATAGATAGATAGATAGATAAGATAGATAGATAGATAGATAGATAGATAGATAGATAGATAGATAGATAGATAGATAGATAGATAGATAGATAGATAGATAGATAGATAGATAGATAGATAGATAGATAGATAGATAGATAGATAGATAGATAGATAGATAGATAGATAGATAGATAGATAGATAGATAGATAGATAGATAGATAGATAGATAGATAGATAGATAGATAGATAGATAGATAGATAGATAGATAGATAGATAGATAGATAGATAGATAGATAGATAGATAGATAGATAGATAGATAGATAGATAGATAGATAGATAGATAGATAGATAGATAGATAGATAGATAGATAGATAGATAGATAGATAGATAGATAGATAGATAGATAGATAGATAGATAGATAGATAGATAGATAGATAGATAGATAGATAGATAGATAGATAGATAGATAGATAGATAGATAGATAGATAGATAGATAGATAGATATGATAGATATGATAGATAGATATGATAAGACACCTACAACGACAACAATGATTGTTGTTGAGGCTGGTTGTGCAGTTGTTATATTCTTGTTTAGTCAGTAAAAGGTTCACTCACTATCTGTAAAAATTACAGATTTGATTTTTGTGTTTGCTGTGGCTGATTAGCTGTAGCAGCTATCTTACTTCAGTCTAAAAAGTAATCAGTTGTAGATGTACATCTAATGATCCCTTTCTGAAACTTTCATTAAATTACGCCCAGTCAAGCATGAGATACTTTTCTAACAGACATACCTTTTAGATGCTCTTTGTGGACTTCATGTCTGCCTTCAACACCATGATCTCTCAAGCCCTGATGGACAAACTACTCACACTAGGACTAAGCCTCTCCATTTGTAACTGGGTACTAGACTTTTTAACAAACAGACCACAATCAGTGAGGATCCACAACTTCTCCTCCTCCACCATAACCCTCAGTACTGGCTCCCCTCAGGGATGTGTGTTGAGCCCTCTCCTGTTCACTCTGCTCACATATGATTGTGCAGCTACTACCCATCCAGGCTGTCATATTGTAAAGTTTGCAGATGATACAGTGGTGGTGGGATGCATCACAAACAATGATGAGTCCAGCTACAGGCAGGAGGTGGAACACCTGGAGAGCTGGTGCAAAGAGAATAACCTTCACATCAGGACAACACCACCAGCCTGATCAAGAAAGCTCATCAGAGACTCTACTTCCTCAGACGGCTGAGACGAGCTGGCCTGGGAAGCTCAGTTCTCACCTCGTTCTACAGGTGTGCAGTGGAGAACATCCTGTGCTCCAGCATCAACGTGTGGCATGGAGGCTGCACAGCTGCAGAAAGAAAAGATATGCAGAGAGTGGTGAAGGCTTTGTTGTTATGATATCTCTATAACAGATTACTGTACTTTGTAATAAGAGATGCATTTAGTTATCACTTTCGTTAAATTCTGCCCAGTCGTTCATGAGGTATTTTCCTAACAGGCATACCTTTTGTAGTGGTGGATGATGAAGAAGGAACAGGAAGTGTGTCCTAACGGTATATTTTCTACATCATTGTGTGGACCTTTGTTTGCCTTAAGTCAGTAAAAGCCTCTGGATTGAAACGTTTGACCCACTTCAAAAAAAAAATCAAAAAAGGCGTTCATACAAGATCAACTGGACTTTATTTGTTGCAGAAAATGTTTCACCCTTTAACCAAAGGGCTTTTTCAAACTTACATCTTTCAAACATCTTTCATCGACCTGACTCATGTCATATGTTTCACGATAACATCTTTCAAACTTTCAAACTTTTCAAAATTATATGTGTGGGGTTATTTCAGCTTCCAATTTGCATATGTTGGTGCATGGCATGTCAGTCTGTATAAAACTTCTCTGTCTCACAGCTGCCATTCTGAATTGAAAAAGCCCTTTGGTTAAAGGGTGAAACGTTTTCTGCAACAAATAAAGTCCAGTTGATCTTGTACTGAACGCCTTTTTTGATTTTATCATGTCCTGGACGACTGAGAATCTTCACCAGCAGTTTGACCCACTTTTACTTTAAGAGAACCTTGATACCAGCCACCACCATCATCCCTGTCCCAAAGAAGGCAACGCCCGCATGCCTCAATGACTATCGCCCAGTAGCACTCACCCCCATCCTGATGAAGTGCTTTGAACGGCTAGTCATGAAAAGCATCACATCTGTCCTCCCTGACTCCCTGGATCCCTTCCAATTTGCATACCGACCTAATCGCTCAACCGACGATGCCATCTCCTCTGCCCTTCACACAGCTCTCACACATCTGGACACGAAGGACTCCTATGTTAGAATGTTGTTCATCGACTTCAGCTCGGCATTTAACACCATCATCCCCCAACAGCTCATCCTTAAACTGGACAGTCTGGGGCTGAACACCTCAATGTGTAACTGGCTGCTAGACTTCCTGACCGGGAGACCACAGACAGTGCGGGTCGGGAGTAACACATCTAGCACCATCACATTGAACACAGGGGCCCCACAAGGATGTGTGCTGAGCCCCCTTCTATTCACCCTGCTAACACACGACTGCACACCATCGTACAGCTCCAACCACTTCATCAAGTTTGCGGACGACACAACAGTGGTGGGTCTCATCAGCAACAACGATGAGACGGACTACAGGAACGAGGTGAGCCGCCTGGCCTTGTGGTGCGGACACAACAATCTCACTCTCAACGTGGAGAAGACAAAGGAGATTGTTGTGGACTTCAGGAAGAAGGATGCCCAACATGCCCCTCTGACCATCAACAGCACCGCAGTGGAGAGAGTAGACAGCACCAAGTTCCTGGGAGTGCACGTCTCAAAGGACCTGTCCTGGAGCAGGAACACTGCAGCACTGGCAAAGAAGGCTCACCAGCGTCTCTACTTTCTCCGCAAGCTGAAAAGGGCTGGAGCTTCAACCCCCATCATGAGCACCTTCTACAGAGGTGCCATAGAAAGTGTCCTGACCAGCTGCATCACTGTGTGGTTTGGTGCATGTACTGCATCCTGCCGCAAGAGCCTCCAGCGCATTGTGAGAGCAGCTGAGAAGATCGTGGGCACCTCCTTGCCCTCACTGCAGGACTTACACAGCAAACGCCTCACTCGGAAAGCCCACTGCATGGCAGGTGATCCCACACACCCACTACACAGCTGCTTCAGACTGCTGCCATCAGGGAGGAGACTGAGGAGTCTCCAGGCTCGAACCAGCAGACTGAGAGACAGCTCTGTTCATCAGGCAGTCAGAATGCTAAACACTCTGCCTGCTCTGCCCCCCCTCCCATTTGAACTGCCTTAACACTAAAACTTTCTCACACATTACCACTCAACACAAAGATTTTAACACTGGACTCTGTGTCATCAAACGGGTTATTCACTAAACTCTCGGTCATGTGCTCATACAGTTTGCACTACTTCTCATACTTGCACTAATGTTTGTATTACATCACTGCCTATAATCATAATACTGTTTACATTCTCTGTTTACATTTATTAATACTGTTTACTTTTATTACTACTGCTTACATGTAATTACTACTGTTTACATTTACACTACTCTAATATCTACACCACTGCTGGTACATATACAGTGTGCTCTGAACGGTCTTACTTAGGGATGCCCAATGTGCCTTACTGCATATGCCACTTTTTGCCTCTATAACAACATCAACTACTACCTCATACATATACTGTGTACATTAACTCATACGCTGCTTTGCCACTTTGCAAATGTCAATGCTAGAAACCTTTAGTTTATTTTAGTTATACTTTTTATACTCTTTTTTTATACTAGTATGCAAAAACTCAGGACAGTATTATGTTCATTAAATGTTTAATGTTTTAGTTTTAGAGTTGGTGTAAATTTTCATACTCTTATACCACTATGCAAAAACTCAGGACAGTGTTAGTTTTACTATTTTATGCTTATGTCTATTATTATATGTTTCAGTGTTTCAATGTTTAGATGTTTACTGTTGCACCGAGGGACTGAGAGAAACGCAATTTCGGTCCTGTGTATGTCCTGTACAGTACATATTGCAGATCTGACAATAAAGTTGACTTTGACTTTGACTTTTGATATTTGTCTGACACATCTTTGGCAACCTTCAACAGTAAAAATGTGTTTTTCCTCTCAGATCCGCCGCAGAAGACCGACTCCTGCTACCCTGCAGATCTACAGACCCAGTTCAGGTGAGAACATGTGAACCAGCATGGAGGAGGAGGGCAGGGAGCAGAGGAGCTGCTGCCATAATGGAAGTTTTATTAGATTACTTTGAGTAAAATGATCCGGGTGTCCAGGCTGCGCTGATGGATCCAGAACCATCGTAGTGTTGGTGCTCTGCGCTCCCATAAAGCCCTCTGCAGGAGAGCTGACTGATTGAATAATCGGCCCGGGTTCTTTCTGGGAGCTGGGTTTGGAGAGTCAGGTTCCAGTGGTGGTATGTTGCTTCTGAGCTGCTGCTTTGACCCTTTCTGTACAAAGCAAGAACGTTAAAGTGCTGCAAATAATGTTTCACATTGTTGCTCTTTTTGCTTTCTTGTCACATTTACACATTTCAAATCACCAAACAAATGTCAGCAATAGACAAAGATAATCCGGGTTATTACAAAATGCAGTTTTTAAATGATTATTCCATTTATTAAGGAAAAACAATTACAGTACCAAACCAACCTGACTGTGAACCACCCATTGAGCACCTTGTTAAAGGTCATAAATTACAGTCAAATAAATTCCTTACACAAGAAAACAAGTTCTGTTCAGTTGCCTATTCTCAAATCAATGGTCAATGTGTTCAAACAAATTTTTTTTAGCAAAATTTGTGAATGGCTACAAACTACTACCCGAGTTTTTTTACCCCCTTGCCATGAAGTGGAGGGGAACTGGAAATACCCTCTGTCTGTCCGTCTGTGCATGTTGTGATCAAGATAACTTGAACAGTAAGTGAGGTACAGACTTCCATTTTGGTGTGTGGCTGCATTTAGGTGTAAATAAAAATGTGTTAAAATTGTGTTTCCGTGTCCAAATCCAACATGGCTGGTGTCATATATGTAGTACGTAATGTTAACCGTGTGAGCACGATAACTTGAAAAGTACACAACGTGCTGAATTCCATTTTGGTGTGTGGCTGTGTAGGTGTAAAAAATGGTCATTGTTAAAAAAATTGTTTGCCAAGTCAAAATCCAACATGGCTGCCCCTTTTACGTAAACCTGTCAACCGTATCATTTGAGTGAAATATGCTTTCTAGTTTTTATATTGTTTTGTATAGTATAGTTCCGTCAAATGATTGGGGTTGCAGAAAACGGGGGTGGCCCGTGGTGGCCATGGCCACCATTAGCCACCCCCTGGTTCCTCCATTGCACTTGGTGGTGAATAAAATTGCTCACCAGGATATGTCATTCTGCACTGCCTCAGACAGCAAGAAACTACCCAGTTCCTTGTATAACCAAAGCTGGAGCTTTCAAGGTTCATGCTCAATCATCCAGGTAAAAAAATCCAACAACGATCAGTCAGGTCATCGGGACATTTTCTTTTATTGTTGAGAGACATTTTGCCCTCCATCTGAAGGGCTTCATCAGTCTGAGGAGTCACAAGCAAACAGCTTTCCCCACTAAGCAGTATACAACCAGTTTGCTGTTGATAAGATGGCTTCTGGGGGCCGTCCTCTCCCCGTCAACTCCTCCCAAGTAGGGATGCACCGATCCACATTGCTTACTTCTGATCCGATATGATACTTAAATCTGGGTATCGACCGATACCGATACTTTTCCAATCTGATATGGTTCAGGTATAGGAGGCTGTAATAATGAATTTCTTGAATGGAGAGCACGTGTATTACACTATACTCTGTGAATTCTGTCAACATTGTGTGATTCAAACCCAAAGAAGACACTCTGAGCCTCACAACAAGAATTACTCCATAATCATAGCGTACAAGAGGGAGGTCTATATCACAGACGTCCTTCTGACTCATGGTGCAGCCCGGAACACTAAAATACTTCTAAGCATTATGGGAAATCAACACAGCCACTCCCTGTTTTTTAGTTTCATTTTTTATTGTGGCACTATGAGTTGTAATTCTTGTTGGTTTTGATCAACAGATACAGATTTAAACTATGCATTATATTTATAAATGTAAGTTCAATGCATAGAAACTAAAAAACGGGGAGTGGGCTGTGTTGATTTCCCATAATGCTTAGCGGTATATTAGTGTTCAATTATAGTTTAAATCTGTATCCGTTGATCAAAGCCAACAAGAATTACAACTCATAGTGCCACAATCAAAAACAAAACTAAAAAATGGGGAGTGGTTTGTGTTGATTTCCCATAATGCTTAGCAGTATTTTTCACCAAGAGTCAGAAGGACGTCTGTGAAATAGACCTGCCTCTTGTATGCTATTAGAGTTTGGGCATAACACTAGGGATGCACGATCCACATTTCTCACTTCCGATCCGATACCGATACATAACAACTGAATATCGACCGATACCGATACTTTTCTAATCCGATATCGGTGTTCAAGCATAGGAGGCTGTAATAATTAAGTTCTTGAAGGGAGAGCATGTATGTTGCACAAAACTCGGACTTGTGTGAGGTAAACCCAAAGAAGACACTCTGAGCCTCACTACAGTAATTCACAAACAAATGGCATACAAGAAGAGGCAGGTCTCTTCCACTGATGTCCTTCTGACTCGGTGCAAGGAACACTAGTCTAAAATACTGCTAAGCATTATGGGAAATCATCACATTCTACTCCCCATTTTCTAGTCTTATTTTTAATTCTGGCACTATAGGAGTTGTAATTCTTGTTGAATTTTATCAACAGATACAGATTTAATCTATAATTGAACACTAATATACCGCTAAGTAACAATGTTAAGACAGAAGTCACAGAGTATGGTGAAATATACAGGTAGTCCCTGATTTACGAGCGAGATCCGTTACAACGAGGCGCTCGTAAACCGGAAATCTCGTAATTTGGAACGGCCGCCATGTCTCTCGTAAATCCGGAAATTCGCTCGTAAATTGGAACGGTTTTCGCTAGCGCGACTACAAACACTCTATTTTCATCCAAAAACTGCTTATGAGTGCATAAAAATGATCGGAAACGTGTGTCTATATGCTTAACTAACTAACTGTGGTGAAAAAACACATGAAAACTCAGTATTTTTTGCGTTTTTTCCGAAAATTCGCCAGCTCGTAAGTCTGGAACCTCGTAGATCAGAGCGCTCGTAATTCGGGGACTACCTGTATGTGCTCTCTGACATCTAGAAAGTATCGAAAATATCGGCAGGTTGGTTCCGATACCCGATACTTACATTCTGCTGGTATCGGATACCGATACCGATACTGAATAACACGTTGTGAGGCTCAGAGTGTCTTCTTTGGGTTTAACTCACACAATGTTAAGACAGAAGTCACAGAGTATGGTGCAATATACATGATCTCTGACACCCAGTCAAGTATTGGAAATATCGGCAGGTTGGATCGGAAAATCCGATACGTAATTATACTGTATCGGATCGGCCCCATCCCTACTCCCAAGCTGCCACAGCCAAAGTGGTTCAAGACGTCAAGATCCGTGCTCAAAGCTTCAAAGCTGGAGCTGTTTTTCTGTTTTCTTGGCACAAAGTCGAGCTCAATCCCAGTACGGGTTGGACTCCTCCAGGGCTGTCCCCAGTCTCTGATCCTGTTTGTGATGTTTGTGGACAGGATCTCAAGATGCAGTTGTGGAGAGGATGGAGTTTGTTTTCGCAACCTTGGGGTCTAGTCTCTGCTTTATGTGGATGATATGGTTCTGCTGGTGTCTTCAGGCTAAGACCTTCAATGTGAACTGGGACGGTTCACAGCCGAGTGTGAAGTAACTGGAATGAGAGTGAGTTCATGGCCAAGGCCAAGGTTTCCATCTGGAAAAAGGTGGAATGTCCACTTCAGGCCAGTGGGAGGCTTTGCCTCAAGTGGGGGAGTTTAGGTATCTGGGCATGTTCCTGAGTGATGGTAGCATGAGGATTGACGAACTGGGGTCTCATCCTTAATAATGAGCGCGTTGCTTCGGTCGGTTGTGATGAATGGAGCCAAGTCTAAAGGTAAAACTTTGGACTTACTGGTCCAAGTCAGTTCCAACCCTCACCTGTGGTCATGGGGTTTGGTTCAGGACCAAAAGACTGAGACCCCGGATGCAAGCGACCAAAATAAGCTTCCTTTGCAGGGTGGTTTGGCTCTCTTAGAGATGAGGAGCTCCATAAGAAACCCAGAACTTCCTGTCCTTGGTGACACTTTGCAGCTCATAGCAGAGGAGCAGCAACTCTACCGTACTTTTCGGCGCAAAAGTCGCTTCTGTGTATAAGCCGCTTTGTCCAATTATTGGGAATTATTTGGAAAAATCCATAAATACGCCGCTTCGCCCTATAAGTCGCATCTATTATGCGTCACCGCTACGCGACGCGTCAGCGCCTCATTTGCCCTGCTGAAAATGGCGGCCACAGAAGCGAGCCAGCACGGAAGGACTTTACAAGATTAACACGGTAAAAACAATTATTTCTTTGCTGAGAAAAAATATATTTCTTAGCTGACATTATAGCACAAGGGTTCCTGAGATTAACCGTTCCTTAATCAATTCAGAAATGGTCAAATCTGCTAGATTTAAATTGTTTCGGTTTGACGTCTTTCAAACGGTCGCGTGCGCTACAAAAATAAATGATAAATAAATCGAATTTGATCTCAAATGTCTTATACAGGGCAACAATTTGTAAATTAAACCCATATAATTACACTCTGCAAGCCGAAAAAATATCTGTAGAGTGGTTTATGACTACTTATAACAATATAAACGGAAATAAAACAAAGCTAACAAGACGATTCCGTCTCTAAAAACACGAATAAAAAATCGAATTTTATCTCAAATGTCTTATACAGGGCAACAGTTTGTACATTAATCCCCATATAATTACACTCTGTAAGCAGAAAAAATATCCGCCGAGTGGTTTATGAGCTACAGTATATATCTAAATAGTAGGTACAGTATATGCTTACGGTAACTAACCGCTAATAAAAGATCTTTTTTTATCTCAAACATCTCATAAAGCTATAGTTGTAAATGACCACCAAATAATTACGCTCTGTAAGTTTCAAGAAAATCTGTGGTGTGGTTTATGAGTTATCTTGCTAAAAAACACAGCTAACAACACAACTAATGGTAGCTACCTCCAGAGCAGGAGGCCGGGCAGCGACAGAGTCAGTCCGACCAGAGGAGGCTTTTTTCGTACACATGAGCTAGAAACGGTCGGTGTACTCTCTGGAAGTGTCCCCCTAGCGAACAAAAGTGGTACTGCACCATTTTTTTGCCAAAATGAAAAACGGTCATATCTGAGTCAAAAATTGGACTAAAAATATGGGAAAAAAAACCATAAATATGTTGCTTCGCCGTATAAGCCGCAGGACATGCAAATGCGTAAAAAAACAGCAACCTATATGACGAAAAGTACGGTACTTCAAGCTCCTCCCGGTTGATGGAGCCCCTCACCCCGTCTCCAAGGCTGAGCCTGGCCACTCTATGAAGGAAGCCCACTTTAGCAGCTCTTTTCCAGGATCTCAGTCTTTAGGTCATGATCCAAACCTCATGACCACAGGTGAGGATTAGACAGAGCATTAAACTCAGCACTTTGCCTTTTGATTCAACACTTTATTCACCACGACCGACTGAAGCAACACCCTCATTACTGAAGATGAGACCCCAACATGTCGATCCATCTTGCACTCCATCCTACCATCACTCAGGACAAACACTCCCAGATACTTAAACACTTCCACCTGAAAAACAGACTCACCCCACGATCCACACGACTTCTGGGAAAATATTCTGTGGGCTGACGAGAAAAAGGTGGAACATTTTGGAAGGTGTGTCTCGTGTAAAACTGACCCTGCACCTTAAGCTTTAAACTCAGGAATACTTGGGTCTTTCAGCAGAAAGATGGTGGTAAACCCAGCTATTAGGGTTAACGGGGTATCTTTTTATCATTTATCAATTGTAGCTTGTATTGACTCGTGTTATCTTTGTCTGATCTGAACATGTTTGATCTGAAACATGTCAGTGGGAAGCAAAAGCTAAAACGGGAGAAACATGATCTCACAACTCGAGTGAATTCAAGAGAAATGTATCTTTTCCTTTGACTGTGTGGTGATCCTGGGTTTTATCACCGTGCAGCTTCAGAACCAGCTGGCAGCTGGAAACACAAAGAGGCTCAGTCTGGAAACAAACAAGACCCCAAAAAATCCAAAGCTGTTCTTCAGAAATCATTTTCTCTGAAATAACAGCTGAGATTTTCTTAAAGTGTCTCGTTTAACAGAGCATCAGGAAAACTCCTGGATTCACGTTTCAGCTTTTTTTGTTCTTGGTTTTAGTTTAGAAACTTCCAAAACATTCACACTGAACAAACATTTCAGAAATTGTGACTAAAGACAAAAACAAGTTCTTCTATAACATCATTCATTATTTAAATCTATCCTCAAATGAACAAAACCAGTCAACAGGTTTAACTATTATTAAACCAAATGTGTGTGAAAATAAATAAATAAATAAAAACTGCCTCCATCTCTGCTGCTTGCACAGGAAGTTCAGCATCAGCCCACAACTGCTGATCAAATGTATTGATTAACTGATCAGCCGCAGTAAATCAGGAGTGTGCTGCTCTGAAGCGTACAGGTGTGTGTGTAACACAATGTCAGGTGGAAAGACATCAGCAATGACCTTAGAGAAGCAACTGTGGGAAGGGTCAAAGGTCATTTCCAAACAATTTGAGTCCATCACTCTCCAGAGAGGAACATTATTGACAAGTGGAAACATTTAAGACAGCTGACTGGTTTCCAGCGAATTCACCCCAAGGACAGACCGTACAGTCATCTGACTCCGACTCTGCTGGCCTCAGTTATCAGGTCAAAGGTGAAAGGTCATGACAGGACAATTAGACTGATGGTGGAGGGCTGATGGTTTGGGCTCCATGCAGTCCCTGAGTGGACTATGAACTCCTCTGTGGACCAAAGGGTTCTGGAGCCACATGTTAAACAGCTGACAGCTGAAGTTTGGACCAAACAAAGATCCAAACACAGCAGCTGATCTACAACAGAACAACTCAACAAGAAAAGACTCAACAAGAAAAGACTCAACAAGAAAAGACTCAACAAGAAAAGACTCAACAAGAAAAGACTCAACACATTGAATCCAGACCCTGAACCTGACAGAAACTCTGTGAACTGAAACAACGATGGAAAGAGGAGTGGGACAAAACTCCTCCACAACCATGAGAAACTAGAGTCCTACAGAAGAGCACGACTGAGAGTTGTTGCTGCTAATGGAGGCTCTACAAGCTGCTGGGTCAGGAACTGGGGGCAGTTTTTCCCTCACAGCTGTAACATTTTGGGTTGGTTCAGTGTCCGGAGACGACTTCTGTTGTGACTTGGCACTACATAAATAAACTCAACTGAATTTGTTTAATAAATTATGACATTTCTTGTGTGTTTTTGTTCACTTTTGATTCAGTCTGAATAATTTTAGAACCCGTTAAAAGACTTGATCAAATTGTATGATACATAAAACCAAAGAACTGAAACAAAGTGAACCTTCTTGACTGTAAACTTAAAAACATGTTTAAAAAGAAGAACCTACGTATATTAGTTTACAGAGATAAAATTAAGATAATTTGAGTTTCCTGTGAAATGCAGTGCGAGTGCTTATTGCAGAAGAACTTGCTGAAAAACAGCTGAAATTGGAAGAACAAGCATACATTAGCAGAAGAAAGTAGAAAAAACAAATATTTCCTGAATTAGGTTTGAATAAGCAGAAATTAGCACAAAAATAAGGAAATCAGCTAAAAAAAAGCTGAAACGGGTTAAAAAAGTGACTGAAGAGTAGCTGAAAAGGCAGAACAAAGCTGAGGAGGAGGTGATAAGAGCAGAAATTAGTTAAAAAATGTGGAATTAGTTGAATCCACTAATATTTGTATAAAACAGATAAATAGTGGCTGATAAAGCAGAAAAAGCTGAAACTAGCATAAAAAAGCTGAAAGGAGCGTAACAAGCTGAAATTACATAAAGAACTTATTAGGCTGAAAGTAGCAGAAATTACCAAGAAAAACTTAAATTTATCTGAAAACAGATGAGTTAAATAATGCTAAAAAAAAGGTAGCTGAAAAAGTAGAACAAGCTTAAATTAGCAGAAGAAAGCAGAACGAACATGTTTGGCCAATTAGGCTGAAAGCATAAGAAATTAGAACAAAAAAGTGGAAATTGTCTGACAAAATAAAACTTCTGAAAGGTAGCAGAAAGAAGCTTTAATAACCAGAAGGAAGTGGAGAGAGCACACTTTTGCTGAATTAGGCTGAAAAAAGTTGAAATAACTGTGAAAAAACTAGGAATTAGCAGTTAAAGCTAAATTTAGCATAAAGACAGCTAGTAGCTGAAATAGAAGAAAATTCTGAAATGTGCAGAAATAAGCTGAAATTAGCATAAAAAGGTTAGAAGAAGCACAACAATGTTGTAGTTAGCAGAATAAAGCAGAAAGGAGCACACAACAGCTGAAAAAACAGCTGAAATTAGCTGAAAGTAGCTGGAAAAAGTTTTAATGTGTACAAGGAAGCTGAAAGAAGCTGAAGCAGAACAAAATGTGAAATGAGCAGTAAAAGGTTGTGAACAGATCTAAATACAGTATTTTCTGGACTATAGGTCGCACCTTCATATAAATCGCTTTGTCCAATACTGTAATTGTCAATAGATTGGAAAAATCCATAAACAGGTCACATCATTATATAAGTCACATTTATTATGCGTCACCGAGCTGGAAACGGTCGGTGGACTCTCTGGAAGTGTCAGTCAGACCTCCAGAGCAGGAGGCCGGGCTGCAACGGACTGAGTCTGACCAGAGGAGGCTCTCGTTGGACACATGAGGTGGGAACAGTTGGTGTACCCTAGCGGACAAAGGTGGTACTGTAAACCTAGCGGTCGAAAGTGGTACTGCACCATTTTTGCCAAAATGGAAAAACGGTCATATCTGAGCCAAAGATTTGTCTAAAAATATGGGGGGAAAATCCATAAACACGTCTCACCTCTCTATAAGTCGCAGGGCATGCAAATTAGGCAAAAGGTGTGACATATAGTCCAGAAAATACGGTATTTGAAAGATGTAAATTGACATGTCCTCATCAAGATAAGCTCTTTACAACACAATCTGTGTCCTCATTTATCCATTCACACAGCACTCTACTAGATCTACACAAACAATAATCAGCACTTTATCACATTCATACACTGATGGGACACATCAGAGGCAATGAGGGGTTCAGTGTCTTGCTCAGGGACACTTCAGCATTAAACTCTTGCATTGGAGGATGACTGCTCTAACCACTCCATCCACAGCCGCCCCCTGAAATGAGCTCACTTCATTTTCCAAAAAAAAAAAACATCAGAAAAAGCTAGTAAGACAACAACAACAACAAAAATACAAGAGAAAGAAACGTTAATAAGAACAAGAGGAGGAAATAAATACAAATACAGTACTGTACATCTCTGAGAAGTGGAATTAGTGCACTGTTCCACTCTGTCCAGCTGGTTTTGTTCTGAAAGGTTTTAAACCAGTACTATTCAACTGGTGGCCTGGGGCCATGTCAGGCCCACGGGTGAGCTCAACTCGGCTTAAGACAAACTGGTTTAATGACAATAACTGCCGGACGTCTTAGTTGAAGAGCCCTGCTTTAAACGAGCAGAACCCGGTCATGTGATCCAAACAGCAGTTTTTAACTCCTGCTGCGATTTAGAAAAATGTTCTGCTCCAGATGAACCCAGACGGTGACGTTGAAGCGCTGCTGTCTCTTCTCTCCTCTCTCCTGCAGATGTCGGAGGTCAACAGAACGCCAGCGGGGAGTCGCAGGTTTGTAAAACCACCGAGCAGGTAACACTCACCTGCTGGGTTCTTAAAGAACGCAGGCAGGTAGAACCCTGGACACGTTCACACCCGTCAGGACTCAAAGAACGCGTATCACCCGCCACCTGTTGGGCTTTTAGACTACGGCCATCTTGTGTTGAGAAATGAGCTGCAGCCGTTTTATGCTGAGTTGATGGTGGCAGCCATCTTGAATCAAATCAATTCAATTTCAGGTCCAGGTGAACTTTCTCTTGGAGGAAAGACAAAAAGCTAAATAGAAATCATTACAAATACAAAACAGGTGGAGTAGAGTAAGTAAAGACAGCAGCAGAGTGAAGAAATGTGAATTTGTCCTCCAGTAGTCTTATAAGCCTATAGCAGCATATCTAAGGGACAGCTCAGGAAACCCAAGCCGACCCTAACTATAGAATTTATTAAAAAGGAATAATATAATAATAATAAACTTTATTTGTATAGCACCTTCCTACAATGCCTTGCATTGACCAAGGTGTTTAACAGGACAGAAAATATAAAAACAGGTACAATAAATCAGTGAAAATAAAAACAAAAACAGCAGCAATAAAAGGAGGCAATGGAAATAAAAATGCTACATATTAAAATACCAAAAGTAATAAAAGTTACAGACTGTTTGTTAGCAAGATAAGTAATAATAATAATAATAATAAGCTTTATTTGTATAGCACCTTCCTACAATGCCTTGCATTGACCAAGGTGCTTAACAGGATAAAAAGATGAATAAACTGGAACAATAAATCAATGAAAATAGAATAAGAAACAACAGCAATAAAAGAAGCAATGGAAATAAAAAATGCTACATACTAAAATAACACAAGTAATAAAAGTTACACGCTGAAAGCTTTTTTGAACAAGTGGAAATAAAAAGGCAATGGAAATTAAAAAATGTTACATATTAAAATACCAGAAGTAATAAAAGTTACACACTGGAAGCTTATTTGAGCAAGTGGAAATAAAAAGGCAATGGAAATAAAAAATGCTACATACTAAACTACCAAAAGTAATAAAAGTTACACACTGAAAGCTTTTTTGAACAAGTGGGTCTTCAGTCTGGTTTTGAACAGAGTCAGATCAGAGGTGGCACGCAGCTCAAGGGGGAGGCTGTTCCAGGCTTTTGGGCCGGCAACAGAAAATGACCGGTCTCCCCATTGTTTGTACCTTGAGCGAGGCACCTCCAGCAGGTGTTGACTGGCAGATCGTAAATCTCTGCCGGGCTGATGGACTTTCAAAAGTTCTGAGATGTAGAGAGGTGCAAGTCCATTCAGAGCTTTGAAAACAAACAGCAGCAGCTTGAACTGTATCCTGAACTGAACCGGGAGCCAGTGTAGAGAGGACAGGACAGGAGTGATGTGGCACCCGCTTCGGATGTTATCAGTCCATTAAATGCCCCCTATCATTTATTATCACCCCCATTCCTATCGCTCAGCATGCCCCTACTGTACCTACTAGTAGGTTTAAAGGTACGTTGTCACCGTTACAAGCGATGACAGCAGGCTCCGTCTTTAGCAAAGTGTTAAACTTTCGAGTAAAGTGTCTTGGGTTAGGTTTAGGGTTGGTCCTTAGGTTGAGGAAAACTGTCACATAAGCTGAAAACAAACAAAAACGCTACACTTCCGGGTTGACGGAAACACGCTGCCTACTCACAGCCATTATAACGCTGATAACGTTATGTTAAACATACTAGTAGGTAGTAGGTTACCTATTATCCGCTACGAATGGGGATGATAACAGTTGATAACGCCCATTCTATGGACTGACAACATCCGAACCCGCTGGATGTGTTCATATTTTCGTGTGTTGGTCAAAAAGTGGGCGGCAGAATTATGTACAAGTTGTAAACGGGAGATAGAAGATTGATTAATACCAACATACAAAGCATTACAATAATCAAGTCTGGAGGTCACAAAGGCATGGATGGCCTTCTCCAGATCACCACGGCTGAGAAATGACTTGACTTTAGAGAGCAGACGGAGCTGGAAAAAGCTGGTCTTGACAACAGAACTGATCTGTTTATCAAACTTTAAGTTGGAGTCAAGCTGCACTCCAAGATTTCTGACCACCGGGTTGAAGTGGGGGAGGGGAAAACCAACACTGGGACTGGGAAGGATGTTGCTGGTGTCATCAGGTGCACCAAATAAAATGCATTCAGTTTTATCTGTGTTTAGGTGGAGGAAGTTTTGAGACAGCCAGTGCTTAATGTCATTTAAACAGTTGACAATAGTGGAAAGTTTTAATACCAGTCTTAAAACTGGACAATGTGTCAGCCTCATGGACAGAAACTGGAAGTTGGAAGAGAGGAGCCTGATAACTGAAAGATCTTCCTCCCATTCTGCTTTTGGAAACTATAGGAACCACGAGTAAACCTGCAGTCTGACAGCGAAGTGCTCCGTTAAGAAAATCAGTAATTTCTCATCATAAGATGACAGGAAAGGCAGCGGGTGATATGCATTCCTTCAAGGAGTGGTGGGTCTTCTGAACATGGCTACATCATGAAACAATCATTTCCCCAACATGTTTACAAGAACTTCCTCAGTCTGGAGTATTTAAAGGATTCTTCTTTGTCTTCTTGTGTCCCATGATGACGTTGTCCTTGTCCTGCAGACCTCCGATGTGTCTCAGAGGAAGCAGAGCACCTTCGCCCCTCCAACCATGAAAGGTAAACACAGACACTTACACTAGCCTCACATGGTTTAGCAAAGCGTGCATAATTTATGAAAGATAGAGGAAGAACCATTTTCCCACTGAGATGAGAACTGTTGATGTTCTGTTAAGAGCCATTAAAGGCATCGCAGATAAATAGAAACCTGCTTTAAGATGAAGAACAGCTTGGGAATCTGGACCATCACCAACGCTTCTTAAATTAGACAAGTTATGGCACAACCCTGACAAGTCGTCACAGAAGCCGAAGTCATCCAGTTTTTAACAGCTAAAGTAACGTTTCAGCTTTTCGTCACAGGCTGGTTTCACTTCATTCAGTGATTAAAAATGAATCAAAGATGTCTCGATTGGTTCTGTTGCAGCTGTGTTTTTCACTTCATGGATTCAAGTTCTGTTTTTATTTTATTTTTATTCATTTTAGTTTCTGCTTTTTGTGGCTGAGTTTCCGTTTTATTATTATTTTCTGTAGATCCAGCTGGTGATGGCTTCAATGATAAAACAACAGAAAAATATGAACTTATTTAGATTTTCTTGTAAAACAATTAAACTCTATTAAGGTACCACACTAATTTATTTTATTCTCAAATTCCAAAATACATCGTAGCTTGAAATCATTAGCTGTGCCCTGACAGGTCAGTTTCCTGTGTGCCCTAGACAGTGGTGGAGAAAGTACCCAAACAGTGTACAGTACTTAAGTAAAAGTACAATTAAACAGACAAAAATGTACTCTAGTAAAAGTAGAAGAAGTACCATATTAATGTTTTTACTTAAGTAAAAGTAAATAACTACTTGCTTTTAAAAATACTTAAAGTATTACAGTAAAAGTACTTGCTGAATGTATTACATAATGCAATGGTCTACATACTGTATCATTAAGTGTGTGTCCTGTATGTATATTTTCTGTAATACATTAATAGTGTTGAGTCATTTTAATGAACAATGCTGCATATAATACATGATTTTATTGTGTTTACTCTGTGACACAGTTCACACTTGGACTTGAGA
The DNA here is from genome assembly GCA_038048925.1 of Garcialebias charrua. NCBI lineage: Eukaryota > Metazoa > Chordata > Actinopteri > Cyprinodontiformes > Rivulidae > Garcialebias > Garcialebias charrua. The sequence goes on from JBBPBX010023883.1 coordinate 17,736, forward strand.
TTCTCAGGGATGACGTAGAGTTAAATGTCATTAAGCAAAATAAGAAAGAGGAATGATTTTACCTTTGAAAGTTTTTATTTAACACAAAGCAAACCAAATGTGTCATTTTAGCTGCAGTAAAAACATTAAAGTGAAAAGTTGTCTGCCTGAAAAAAGAGCATTAGACCTAACAAAGGAACATCTGATCATTTCACCTTCAGTTTGTCTTCAACTCTAGTTAAAATACTGTCAGATCAACCTTGTAAAGGGTCAATAGTGAAGAATAGTTTAACTTCCTGACAACATTTTCAAAACTTGGACCTGAGTGTCGAGCCATTTGGCGACATCTCGTGTCTCCTAACATCCCATGAACTGACACATTTTAATATTGCAGCAAGAAGTTCTTGTTCAAGTTCAGAAGAAGTTGGTTTTAAAGTTTTTTGAGTCCAGTCTGGATCTTTTGAAGAGAGAATCTGTCCTGCTGTACTGAACAGTCTTTCAATAGTCTTTCAATAATATTTCAATAAGGCCATGGGTGTTGTGTATCTGAATCTCTGTGGTGGAATCCATTTTGGGTGTGTTAGTGGTGCTGCGGGTGCTCCCAGCTCAATGTATATACTAGAATATATGTCACTGGTCCAGTTCTTCTTGAAGGCAGGTCTAATGTTACCTGTCCACTTTGCAGTGATTCAATGGACCAACTCCCCTCTCGACATCAGTTACTTTCAATCTAACGACAAATCCAAAAGCTACAACGTGAATGTAACTTGTAACTCAACACATTATAGAAATGTAGTGTAGTAGAAAGTACAGATACTTCATGTAAAATGTAGTGGGGTAAAAGTAAAAGTACCCACATTTAATTCTACTTAAGTAAAGTACAGATACAGTACATGAAAAATGTACAGTACAGTAACAAAGTACAGTACTTGTACTTATGGTAGTTACATCCCACCACTGGCCCTAGATTGCTCATGGGAGTCTGATTTTAGGCTTTAATGGTTTATTGATAACTGTTGGAACTAACTACGGTAATATTAGATTAAATATTATTTAGTGAGTTACACCCAAGCCAATGTTTAAACCCAAGTTAAAATGTTAAAACCAAATTAAACCCAAGACAATTAACGTTTTTCTTAGTTCATATCTTAGATCTTATCAATGTTTTCTTTTACAATTTAATATTTTTGTTGGATGTAACTGGGACCCTGTGTACACAATGTCATTCCACCACATGAACCACGTGAGATGGAATGACAAAGAACTTTGAACCTTGAACACCTGAACCACAGACTTTTTGTCTTTGTCGACAAGCTTATTTGTCTTTGTTGTTTCTTCTTCTTCTTCTTCTTTTTCTTGATCTTCATGGTCTTTTTCTTCTTCTTGGTCTTGTTCTTTTTCTTCTTCTTCCTGGTCTTCATGATCTTGTTCTTTTTATTATTATTATTTTTCTTTTATATTCTACTACTTATTGGGCTTCATGGCCTTCATATTTCCTTTTTCTTTTCTTCTTTTTTCTTTTTCTTCATCATCATAATCATAATCATCATCATCATCATCATGGTCAGGGCTTTGAGAAGACCATTCCAGAAGTTTAATGTTCTCCTGTTTCATCCCATCAGTAACTGGTTCTGATGTGTTTGGATCATTGTTCTGTTGGACCAAACTGTGTCCACGTTTCAGTCAACTAGCTGAAGTTGATTTGAGGTGATGTTGAAGAACTTGGAGGTAGACCTCCTTCTTCATGATTCCATCCACTTTGTGCAGAAGTACCACAGCATGATGCTACCACCACCATGCTTGACAGTTGGTTCAGTGTTCTTTGGTCTGAAAGTCCCACCTTGTCTCCTCCAAACAAAATGTTATCATTGTTCGATGCTTAAGATGAAAGGATGAGAATGTTTTTTGTATCAGTGTGTGCGCTCGCTTGTATTAACAAAATATGTTATTAACCAGTTTTGACAAATTTTATAACAACTTCTTTATTGGGTTAACAACAAGAAGTCACTTTTGGATTAAACCCAATTCAAGATGGCTGCCTCAGCCAACTGGCCTCATAAAACACAAAAAGTCTCTATCAGCTTGTTTGACAAATACTGAAATAAAGATAAGTGTGATAGTAGCTGTGCAGCATCCCTAAAACATGCTCAAAGTGCAACATCTTTGGAAATTAAACTGTTGGAGTCAATTCTTTTTTTTTTTGCAACATACCTCATAAGAGACTGAACTAAATTAAATGAAACTCAAATAAATATAAATATTATAGGATGTGCATCCACTGACTAACTGCTGGAGTCTGTGCAGTTCAAGATGGATGCCACAGCTGATGACATTAGACAGCACAAACTGTACCTCAGGGAACTTTCTGAAGTTTGGTGTGGTAGTAGCTGACAGTCATTCACAACAGGCACACTGAGCACAGACTTCCGGTGAGTGAACGCTGGCGCATCCTTGCTGCCGCTGCTCGTCGTACTTTTTCTTGTTTTTGTTTTATTCAGTCCTTTCTGCTGTTTTTCACGGATCCTGGCTCGTCTCATCATCAAACATGGAGTTTACTTGGATTTACCTGCTGTCTGCTCTGGTTTGGACTCTCCAGCTGGTCATCCACCACCACCCAGCCTCTGGCCTTCTCCATTACTCAGCCGTCGAGCTCCTTCGTCTTCGTTTCCTACCAGCCGTCCCACCTGTGCTCCCTCTTCAGGAAATTGCCTTCCATCCTCGTCGGAGATACATTCACCCTGGCTCCCGCCGTAGATCTGACAAGGAGGCTAATCCCATGAACTCCATCTGGTCTGACTCTCGCCATTCTTCACGTCGCAATGCTCGGGCCGCTAACAGTAGCAGCACGTTAGCCAACCTAGCTCGGTCAGCTAACGCTCCAGTCGCTACCTCCGCCTCCTCCATAAAGTTTGGACTTGTGAACGTTCGCTCTCTCACGGGCAAAGGTCAGCTCATTCAGGATCTAATATCTGACTGAAAACTGGATTTCATCTGCTGTTAAATGCAGAGACGAATTTCGTCTTTGTATGGGAAACATACACAGATGACAAAAAAGGACATTATTATTATTATTATTATTATTATTATTATTATTATTATTAACAGAAACGTGGCAACAACAAAATGACTTTTTTCATTTGAACGAGTCTACCCCTCCGGGGTTTGTTTAAAATGCCAAATCCCACGAGTCCGGCCGCAGAGGAGGTCTCGCGATAATTCACCGCGAGAACTAGAAGCTCATGCCAGTTCACACACCTCCCTCCCCCTCCTTTGAGCACAGTGTGTGTCTACTCTCCGGCCCTACCCCCACCGTTGTTGCCACTTTCTATCGCCCGCCAAAAGTAAACAACCCTTTCATGAATGACTTTGCTGCTCTAATCAGCCAATCTCCATCTCAGCTCTTTCACCCAACATTTTCCTGCTTGGAGACTTCAATATTCATATGGATGAAGACAACAACCCCCTCACCAGAGACTTCACATCCTGCCTGGACAGCTGTGGCTTTCAACAATTCATCAACTTTCCAACCCACATAAAGGGCCACACTTTGGACTAACTTTGCTACTCCGGACTCTCTCCTCTTAACTGTTCTTCTGATGAATTTCCTTTTACTGATCGCCTGATGATTTCATTCAATGTTAATATTAAACTTTTCTCAAAGAAACCTCAACGCACTCTTTCCTTCCGTAATATCAAGAATATCAACCATGACATTCTTTTATCTCATATTGATAATACCTTCTTCACTTTCAACTCTTCTAACCCAGATGATCTTGTCACATTATACAACAGCCTCACCAACATCCTTAACTCTGTTGCTCCTTTGAAAACCCGGACTGTTTCCTTCTCCAACTTTGCACCCTGGTTCACTCCAGAACTCCGTTCCCTGAAATCCAAAGGTCGGTGGCTAGAGTGTTTCTATAAAAATCTGGTCTCACAATTCACAAGGAACTTTATGCGAACACATCATCCATTACAAGAACAGTATTTCTCAAGCCAAATCCAGCTACTTCTCTGACATCATCAGTTCCAATGTTGGCAATTCAAAGACATTGTTCTCTCTCCTTCACCGTTCTGTCTCATCTTCTAACTCTCTACCCTCTCACATGGTTTCCACAGAATTTTGCAACTTACTTATGTCATATTTCAATGAAAAGATTATTTCAATAAAATACATTGGACCAAATACTGCCCCCAGCATCTATGTTGAACTCCCCCCTCCTTCCCTCCCTCCCTCCCTCCCTCCCTGTCTCTGTCTTCTCCCTCCCCTCTGCTGATGACATTGCTATCATTATCAGCAAGTCTAAGTCAACTTGATCCATTTCCCACAGTTCTTGTTAAGTACTGTCTCCCGTCTCTGCTCCCTATCATCACTAATATCATCCACTCCTCCCTAACCTCTGGCATTGTTCCCACAGCCTTCAAATCTGTTGCCATCACCCCCATCATCAAGAAACCAGGTCTTGACTTTACAATCTTCAATAATCTTCATCCGATCTCCAATCTGCCCTTTATTTCCATGATCCTTGAAAAAGCTGTTTCTAGTCGACTTCACTCTCACCTGTCCAACAATAACATTTATGAAGAGTTTCAATCCGGTATTCGCCCCCACCATAGCACTGAAACAGCTCTAATAAAAATTACTAATGACATTCTTCTGGCTGCTGACTCTGGTCTTCTGTCCATCCTCATTCTTCTTGATCTAAGTTCTGCCTTTGACACCATCTGTCATTCTATCCTCCTCAACAGACTACTGTAATCTCCATTGGCATCTCAGTACTCCTTTAGACTGGTTCAACTCTTATCTCTCCGACCGCACTCAATTCATTCAGATTAAATCCTTCAGTTCCCAGTCTTCCCTCGTCTCCACGCGTGTCCCCCAAGGATCTGTCCTCAGACCTCTCCTCTTCATCATTTACCTCCTTCTTCAAGGTCACATCTTCCGGAAATACAGCGTCCATTTCCACTGTTATGCTGATGACATACACCTCTACTTGTCATCAAAACCTAACTCCACCCACCCTCCCTCCATCCTCACCGACAGTCTCAATGAGCTAAATCACTGGTTTTCTAACAATTTCCTTCAACTAAACAGTAACAAAACAGAAATCATTCTTGTTGGTACCAAAAACTCTGGTTCAAAATCAGAACATCTTCTCGTCCCCCTTAACAACTCCCTGCTATCCCCCTCCCTCAGGTCAAGAGTCTCGGTGTCATCCTCGACACCACTTTCTCCTTTACCTCACACATCAACAATGTTACTCGGTCTGCCTATTTCCACCTCCGTAATATTAACCGTCTCAGTCCTTCTCTCACACCCCGCTCCACAGCCATCCTGGTGCACAGGACTGTGACTTCCCGTATTGACTACTGCAACTCCCTTCTCTACGGCCTCCCCAACAAATCTCTCCACAAGTTACAGATGGTCCAGAACTCAGCTGCCCGTGCCATCACTCAAACCTCCTACTATAACCACATCAAAGTCAAAAGTCAAAGTCAAAGTCAACTTTATTGTCAGATCTGCAATATGTACTGTACAGGACATACACAGGACCGAAATTGCGTTTCTCTCAGTCCCTCGGTGCAACAGTAAACATCTAAACATTGAAACACTGAAACATATAATAATAGACATAAGCATAAAATAGTAAAACTAACACTGTCCTGAGTTTTTGCATAGTGGTATAAGAGTATGAAAATTTACACCAACTCTAAAACTAAAACTAAAACATTAAACATTTAATGAACATAATACTGTCCTGAGTTTTTGCATACTAGTATAAAAAAAGAGTATAAAAAGTATAACTAAAATAAACTAAAGGTTTCTAGCATTGACATTTGCAAAGTGGCAAAGCAGCGTATGAGTTAATGTGCACAGTATATGTATGAGGTAGTAGTTGATGTTGTTATAGAGGCAAAAAGTGGCATATGCAGTAAGGCACATTGGGCATCCCTAAATAAGACCGTTCAGAGCACACTGTATATGTATCAGCAGTGGTGTAGATATTAGAGTAGTGTAAATGTAAACAGTAGTAATAAAAGTAAACAGTATTAATAAATGTAAACAGAGAATGTAAACAGTATTATGATTATAGGCAGTGATGTAATACAAACATTAGTGCAAGTATGAGAAGTAGTGCAAACTGTATGAGCACATGACCGAGAGTTTAGTGAATAACCCGTTTGATGACACAGAGTCCAGTGTTAAAATCTTTGTGTTGTGTGGTAATGTGTGAGAAAGTTTTAGTGTTAAGGCAGTTCAAATGGGAGGGGGGGCAGAGCAGGCAGAGTGTTTAGCATCCTGACTGCCTGATGAACAGAGCTGTCTCTCAGTCTGCTGGTTCGAGCCTGGAGACTCCTCAGTCTCCTCCCTGATGGCAGCAGTCTGAAGCAGCTGTGTAGTGGGTGTGTGGGATCACCTGCCATGCAGTGGGCTTTCCGAGTGAGGCGTTTGCTGTGTAAGTCCTGCAGTGAGGGCAAGGAGGTGCCCACGATCTTCTCAGCTGCTCTCACAATGCGCTGGAGGCTCTTGCGGCAGGATGCAGTACATGCACCAAACCACACAGTGATGCAGCTGGTCAGGACACTTTCTATGGCACCTCTGTAGAAGGTGCTCATGATGGGGGTTGAAGCTCCAGCCCTTTTCAGCTTGCGGAGAAAGTAGAGACGCTGGTGAGCCTTCTTTGCCAGTGCTGCAGTGTTCCTGCTCCAGGACAGGTCCTTTGAGACGTGCACTCCCAGGAACTTGGTGCTGTCTACTCTCTCCACTGCGGTGCTGTTGATGGTCAGAGGGGCATGTTGGGCATCCTTCTTCCTGAAGTCCACAACAATCTCCTTTGTCTTCTCCACGTTGAGAGTGAGATTGTTGTGTCCGCACCACAAGGCCAGGCGGCTCACCTCGTTCCTGTAGTCCGTCTCATCGTTGTTGCTGATGAGACCCACCACTGTTGTGTCGTCCGCAAACTTGATGAAGTGGTTGGAGCATCACTCCTGTCCTGCAGCAGCTCCACTGGCTCCCGGTTAAATCACGCATCATCTTCAAAATTCTACTCCTCACGTTCAAAGCTATCCACAACCTTGCCCCTCCTTATCTATCTGACCTCCTACAAATCTCCATCCCATCACGCTCTCTCAGATCCTCCTCTTCGCTACATCTCCATGTACCCTCTGCCCGCCTCTCCACCATGGGGAGCAGGGCCTTCACCTGCTCTGCCCCTCACCTCTGGAACGCTCTACCGCCAGACCTTCGAAACACCACCTCCCTTTCTCTGTTCAAGACTGCTCTGAAAACACATCTCTTTAGACTAGCTTATCATTAACTTTACTAAATTTATTTTGTATTATTTTGTATTTTATATTCTTTATTCATGTTATATTTCAATTTGTTCCTGCTGATGTTTGAACTGTGTTTGTTTGTTTTTACAAAGTCTCTGTGATATGTTTCTTGCTGTGAAGTGTCCTTGGGTGTCCTGAAAGGCACTTTTAATTAGAATGATGATGATGATTATTATTATTATTAGAAATATCACATGAGATCACAGGTTACATTTTTGTGGTTTGACAGAAACAATTATAACATTTCTCAACATAATATGAACTCAGTCAAAGTCTGTCGTGAAATAAGCAGATGATATACATTCTTGCAAGGAATGTTTAGGAATGTGTTAAGTAAATAAATTATTAATTTATTTACAACAACAATAAAGAGTGTATAAACTGTTAGTGCTTGAATTAGATTATCATAAAAAATGTAATTTGTTGTAATGAACTCCTTAGAAACAAGCTTAGGTCCCCCACTGTAACTGAAGGATTTGAACAGTGAATGTTTATAGTTTTTATGATGAGTGTTTTTCTGGACTGGACTAGAACATGTAATGTAAGAAAACTTTAATGTTTTTGGTGCAAGACATTAAGAAGTTACACTGTGGAGAAGAGCAGAGGGAGGGTTTTCTTTTTCTTGTCTGAAGCAGCAAATGGTGATGGATCCTGCTGGTGCATGAAGGGAACTGTTTTATCCACCAACAGGTGCAGTGGTGGAGCCAGGGGGTGGCCAATGGTGGCCTTTGTCACCATAGATAAACCAGTCACCCCAATCATTTGAGGAAAATATTCAGTACCAGTTTACATTAAGTCTCCCCTCATAGCTGGCTAATAAATAGTTTATAGATATGTTATTAAAGGGGACCTCAGATGTATTTTTTAAATTTTTATGGTATTTCTGTGGGATATCCAGACCCTATTCCTTCAATTTAATGCACAAAATAATTATTAGATAATCAATTATACCCTTTTTAATTCTGCCATTTTTAACTTTCGTTTTGAACGACCGGTTTCTTGAAGTCCACGCCCTTCAACGATCTGTTCACGCCCTCTGTAACAGCCAGTATCTGTAATGTGTTGTTGTTTTAAAATTAGCTCTTTTTTTATTACTCATTTGACTTACTGTTAGTGTTAGCTTAAGATAACTTACCGAAACCCGTCTGAGCGCGCCGCAGTTTGCTGCTCCTTTTAGCATTAGACCACCCGAATCCGAAGCTAATGTTAGCTTGTTCCTCTTCCGGTTTTCGCCAGCTCCGCTCGTTGCACGCGATGAGATTTTGGGAGTTATCGCTGTTCCAGTGAAGACAACACAAAGTTCACCAAGTGTCTCCCGTAAATTAATCTGTAAGGAGAAGGTCCTCTTGCTGCGAGCCTGCTGCGAGGCTGCTGCAAGGCTGTACAGTTGAAGCTCCGCTCCATCGCGCCGGAAGAGGGTCCCGTCGAACCCGGTCCTTCCGCCTGTGGTCCGCTCGTTTAATTTTTGCCGGCTGCGCGTTGGCAGCGATCGCAAATACACTAAAAATTGAACTAAAACATAAAAATAACAATTATACTTTATTTATAAAGCCATTTAAAAAAACACAGCTGCAACAAAGTGCTGTACACATGAAATTAAGAACATATAAACAAAAGATGAGATGAAATCATGAAAAACAACAGTCATGTGTTTAATACAGAAGTGGGTTGAGCCTAACCAGGGGTTGCTAGGTGAGGGGCTGGACTCAGGTTTGATCTGATTGGCTGGCGGCTTGTGACGTCAATAAATGCAGGAAGTGTGAATCCTGGTGTATTTATCAAAAATAAATAAATCTACTTAGAGTAAATAAACCACTGGGTGCATTTTTTTGGCACAAGGACTGTTTTTTTATGAAGTAAATACCCAAAGTTTAGTAAAAAAACATTAAAAAGTGAATTTTGCATGTGTGGTCCCCTTTAAGTCCTCTTTATACACATAAATCATTAATAATTGTTTATTATGCATTAATTAAGGGTGACAGAGAGACAAAACTGACTCACCCATACATTTCTTCTAGAGTTGTTATATTAAACATTTCAGACTAAGTTACTACCTTGTAAGCACAATAAGCATTTGTAAACTTAATTTTGTTGGGATATAATATTAGTTATAGATACTTATAATGCAGTGATAAAGTATAATATTATATGCTAAAGAATTAGGTTTACAAATGCTTATTGTGCTTACAAGGTAACTTAGTCTGAAATGTTTAATATAGCAACTCTAGATTAACTATATAGGTGAGTCAGTTTTGTCTTTCTGTCACCCTTAATTAATGCTGATTTGTAAATCTTTTATAGAGGAATTAATAACAAATCTATAAACTATTTATTAGCCATCTATAAGGGAAGCCTTAATGTGGTATCAAAAATTATTTTAAGCAATGTAAAAACTAGAAAGCATAATTTCTTCAAATAATTAAGGTGGCCTGTTTATATATTTATAGTGGTGGCCATCTTGGATTTTGATGTGGCTACCCAGTTTTTGATGGTGACCTTTCTTACACCTAGATGTAACCACACACCAGAATTGAAGTTGGCACATTGCTTTTTTTAATAATCCAGCTCACAAGGTTCATATATACTGTATATATGTACATATTTACTTAAATGGCAGCAGCCATCTTGGATTTAGACATGGTGACTGTTGAAAATAATCTTTCTTACACCTAGATGCAGCCACACACCAAAACACTAACAGTAATATGTGCCTCACTGTTTTTCAAAGTTATTTTCACAACATGGACAGATGGAGGGTATTTAAAAAAAACTGCAGAGGTGAGCAGAGTCATTCCTGCATGAATCCTCTGCAGTGAAGATATTTATTCTCAGACTCCAAACAGATGCAAATAGTTGCTGTGGATGTTTTGCGCAGCTTTCACTCAGCTTTAATGCAAAGTGCACTTGTCTGAGGGCTTTTATCACTGAATAATTTATCTGTCACAAAGCTTCTCTCAGCAAAGTAGAAACCTTTCCTTCAGGACAGTCAAAAGAGGTTTATCAGAATAAAAACTGTCTTTCTGACCTGAAACATGTCCAACTGTGCCAAGAAGGTGCATGTTTTGCAGAGGAACTACAGAACGAGGAAGGAAGACGGCTGCACATAAGTCTGTATGCAGAGCGCTGACTGGATTCTGGGAAGACTATGAAAGCTTTTTAAATCGATTCTAGCCGAGAGCGTGTGACGTTGCTAAAAGCCTCTTGAGGAACAGCAAGAACACACAGCAGCATTTTCATTTCGTAGGATTAAAAAAACTTTTGTTTTATGATGAAGCAAACTAATGTCCTGGTTTTATATGGAAGCAAAACTGAACAAGAATCAAAGACAAACAAAATAAACTGTGAGCTACAAACATTTACCCCTGCCTGCTGCGTTCTTATCTCCATGAATAAACAGAAATAGCAACAATTCTGTTCATTATACAAGGAACTACAGATGATTCTGGAATCATCTGTAGCCAAGAAGGTGTTTGTCTGAACAATGACAGGAGTGGAAGGAAAATGTGGAGGCAGCTGAGAAGGCACAAGAGAGCTTGAGGTCCACAGAAGAGAATCCAGGGGACAGGGGGACATCAGGGATTATTTACTGGAGGCTCTGTGAAATATCAAGTACCGTATTTTCCAGAATATAGGTCGCAGTTTTTTGCCTAATTTGCATGCCCTGTGACTAATAGAGAGGTGAGACGTGTTTATGGATTTTTTCCCCATATTTTTAGACAAATTTTTGGCTCAGATATGACCGTTTTTCATTTTGGCAAAAAATGGTGCAGTACCACTTTTGTCCGGTAGTGGACACTTCCAGAGAGTCCACCGACCGTTTCCAGCTCATGTGTCCAAAAAAAGCCTCCTCTGCTTGGACTGACTCTGTCGCTACCCGGCCTCCTGCTCTGGAGGTAACTACTGTTAGCTGTGTTTGTTAGCTGTTTGTTAGCAAGATAAGTCAAGAATCACAGGATATATTTTTATCAAACTTACAGAAAGTAATTACTTGGTGGTCATTTACAAACTGTTAGCTGCAGGAGATGTTTAGAGCTAAAAAAAATAATTCAATCTTTTAGCATCATTGTTTGTCATTAGCAGTTAGCTATTGTAAACAGATACTATTTAGATAAATAACTCATGATCTACAGAACAGCTTTTTATGAAGCTTACAGAACATAATTACTTGGTGGTCATTTACAAACTGTGACCTGTATGAGACATTTGAGCTAAAATTCGATTTATTTATAATTTCTTTTTGTAGCGCACGCTATGGTTTGGAAGAAGTCAAAGCGAAACAATTTAAATCCAGCTGATTTGACCATTACCGCCTGGCCTGGCCTTGTGGTGCGGACACAACAATCTCACTCTCAACGTGGAGAAGACAAAGGAGATTGTCGTGGACTTCAGGAAGAGGGATGCACAACATGCCCCTCTGACCATCAACAGCACCGCAGTGGAGAGAGTGGACAGCACCAAGTTCCTGGGAGTGCACGTCTCAAAGGACCTGTCCTGGAGCAGGAACACTGCAGCACTGGCCAAGAAGGCTCACCAGCGTCTCTACTTTCTCCGCAAGCTGAAAAGGGCTGGAGCTTCAACCCCCATCATGTGCACCTTCTACAGGGGTGCCATAGAAAGTGTCCTGACCAGCTGCATCACTGTGTGGTTTGGTGCATGTACTGCATCCTGCCGCAAGAGCCTCCAGCGCATCGTGAGAGCAGCTGAGAAGATCGTCGGCACCTCCTTCCCCTCACTGCAGGACTTACACAGCAAACGCCTCACTCGGAAAGCCCTCTGCATGGCAGGTGATCCCACACACCCACTACACAGCTGCTTCAGACTGCTGCCATCAGGGAGGAGACTGAGGAGTCTCCAGGCTCGAACCAGCAGACTGAGAGACAGCTCTGTTCATCAGGCAGTCAGGATGCTAAACACTCTGCCTGCTCTGCCCCCCTCCCATTTGAACTGCCTTAACACTAAAAACTTTCTCACACATTACCACACAACACAAAGATTTTAACACTGGACTCTGTGTCATCAAACGGGTTATTCACTAAACTCTCGGTCATGTGCTCATTCAGTTTGCACTACTTCTCATATTTGCACTAATGTTTGTATTACATCACTGCCTATAGTCATACTACTGTTTACATTCACTGTTTACATACTACTGTTTACATTCAATGTTTACATTTATTAATACTGTTTACATTTATTACTACTGTTTACATTTATTACTACTGTTTACATTTACACTACTTTTATATCTACACCACTGCTGATACATATACAGTATTCTCTGACCAGCCTTATTTAAGGATGCCCAATGTGCCTTACTGCATATGCCACTTTTGCCTCTATACCAACATCAACTACCTCATACATTAGCAGGTCGCTTTCGTAAATGAGCCCATGAGGTTCAAAAGATTTACCTGACTAAATAAAGGTTGAATGAAAAAATACATATACTGTGTACATTAACTCATATGCTGCTTTGCCACTCTTTGCAAATGTCAATGCTAGAACCTTCAGTTTATTTTATAGATATACTTTTTATACTTTTTTTATACTACTATGCAAAAACTCAGGACAGTATTACACTTTTATTATTTCATTTTATGCTTATGTTCATTAAATGTTTAGTGTTTTAGTTTTAGTTTTAGTGTTGGTGTAAATTTTCATACTTTTATACTACTATGCAAAAACTCAGGACAGTGTTACACTTTTACTATTTTATGCTTATGTTTATTAAATGTTTCAGTGTTTTAGTGTTTAAATGGTTACTGTTGCACCGAGGGACTGAGAGAAACGCAATTTCAATCCTGTGTATGTCCTGTACATATTGCAGTTCTGACAATAAAGTTGACTTTGACTTGACCTTGACTTTGATTACGTGAATTACTTAAGGAACGGTTAAGCTCAGGAACCCTTGTGCTATAATGTCAGCTAAGAAATAGTTTTTTAAGCATTTATTTAGCTAAATTTTAAAGAAATAAAGCCGCCCCACCCGCATGCGTGCACATGGCAAAACTACTTTTTAAAATCCAGCTGATTTGAACATTTCGTGAATTTATTAAGGAAAAGTTCAGCTAAGACACATCTTTGCTATAATTTTCAGCAAACAAATAATTGTTTTTATCGTGTTAATCTTGTAAAGTCCTTCCGTGCGCGCTCGCTTCTGTAGCCGCCATTTTCAGCAGCGCAAATGAAGCGCTGACGCGTCGCGTAGTGGTGACGCATAATAGATGCGACTTAAATAAAGGTGCGATCTGTTTATGGATTTTTCCAAATTATTGCCAATAATTGGACAAAGGGATCTATATAGCGGTGCGACCTTTCAGGCGGAAATTACGGTAGTTAATATTCAGTTGACTCATGAGTAAAAGTCTAGAACAGAACTACCATTGGCAGGTAATGCTCCAGTGCTGACTGGATGTCCTCTGCAGCCTTTTAGGCTCCTCTTGCTCATCAAGCTGATGATCCTCAGGTGCTGATGATCAGAGTTAGCTGTAACTGCAGGAAGCTGACAGAGAAGAATCCCACACCATTGTATTTTCAGCCATTCCTGATGTTTGTAGCTGTGTGTTTTGGGTCAGTACCCTGATGGACTCCTGAGCTGCGACTGAAGCAGAGCTTTCAGACACTTTGCTCCAGGATGCCTTGGTAGTCTTGAGACTTGCCTGTTGCCAGCGCAGACTCAAGTTTCCCTCTGCGGCAAAGGAACCCCCAAAACAAATCTGAGCCACTCCAAGATTCATGTTTATGGTTTTCTCTTCTTTGAAAACGTCATTTTTCATTCACTCAACAAAAAGTGGATGTGACTGAAGCCTAAAAACTACAGGTTTGTCTAATCACGTACAGGTAGTCCCCGACTTACGAGCGAGTTCCGTCCCTAGGGGGCGCTCGTATGTCAAACATTTGTAAGTAGGATCATTAAAAAAAAGTTTTTTTTTTAAATAAATGAATACATGTACAGTACTGTACAGTCACCAAGCACTTAGCCTATCCTAACACAGTTTTTAAAGATGAAGGAGTGAGTTGAATTGTCTCCCTTTCACATAAAGGGAGCTAGCTCCCTTTATGGGAATGGAGCCTGCAGGGAGGAGGGAGACAATTCAACTCACTCCTTCATCTTTAAAAACTGTGTTAGGATAGGCTAAGTGCTTGGTGACTGTACAGTACTGTACATTTATCTATTTATTAAAAATATACAGTATATACAGTATTTTTATTTATAAATAGATAAATGTACAGTACTGTACAGTCACCAAGCACTTAGCCTATCCTAACACAGTTTTTAAAGATGAAGGAATGAGTTGAATTGTCTCCCTCCTCCCTATCAGGCACCATTCACATAAAGGGAGCTAGCTCCCTTTATGTGAAAGGGAGACAATTCAACTCATTCCTTCATCTTTAAAAACTGTGTTAGGATAGGCTAAGTGCTTGGTGACCGTACAGTACTGTACATGTATTCATTTATAAAAAATAAAAATAAAAAATAATTTTTTTACGAGATGCATATTCGTAAGTCCGGGACCTGGTAAGTAAGAGTGCTCGTAAGTCGGGGACTACCTGTATAAACATTGATTTTTGTCATTATGAGTAAAAAAAAATCCTTGTCCTTCCTGGTCCCATGGAGCCCTTTATGAGTCAAAATGCAATCAAAGTGACGTACCTTGACCTTAGAGTTCATCATTCTTTGGTTATTTGTCTACCATTCATTCTCTGATCAACATGGAGTTGCATTTCGTCTTGCATCCACATCTTGGCCACAGTCATATTAATCTTGTACTTTTTGATAATCTTGTCAGCTGTGGTCAAAGGAACATGAAGCTGTTTGGAGATAGTCCTGTAGTCTTCACCTTTATTGTAGACACCTATGATCTTTTCTCTGAACTGCTCAGACAGCTGGCCTTTGTTTTATTTGCTTCATGATCAATGGCCAACTCAACACCAGTGGCATGTTTGTTCTCTATAATAGGCTGAATGTCTGATGAAAAGCTTCAAGGCACCTTTAACACTAATTAATTTAAAAAACAGTTTGAAACTCGACTAAAATGGTATGATGATATATACCGGTATATAAAATGATCTATGTAGGGTACCAAAAGTACTGTCCATACTAATTTAGTATAGTTCTAAAAAATAATAATAATAATAAAAACAGACAAAAAAGGAGCAAACTACTCATTTAATTTTCTGATTCATTGTTTACTCTGTTGTATACTAATGACATGTAGATGTCAGCTTTCACTAGAAAGGAAGCACTGTAATGGTGCCAACAATTTTGCCTGTCAGTGGTCTAAACAAGAAGCCAAAACTGTTGAGTAAATCTACAGCTGGACTTTTTTTCTCCTCCTGTTTTAATCTTTTAGTTTGGTTTCTCTGTTTAATGTATGCTATTTTTAGTATTCTCCTTTTTATTTTATTTTATGCCCTTTAATTTTCATTCCAAGAGGTATTTCTGCTGTGCAGCAATGTGCCTGTAGTTTCAGTGTCTCTCCACTAGAGGCGCTCTTCTCTTTTCAGAGCTTCAGCTGGGGGTGGAGCAACATCTTCTGGGGGCGGGACTCTGTGAGATAGACAACCAGCTGAGCCCAATTACAGCGCAGGTCTATGCTACTGCTTACCCATGGGCCACTCACAGTGAGCAAGAGGAAGCCAATGGGAATCAGACATGTCCGCTGTTAGCCAATCACGAAAGAGAAATGGCAGAGAGCAACAGTTCAGGGGGTAAACTGCTTTTATTTTATGTTTTAATCAAGGTCTTATTATCATTATTTTTTATTTTTTAACACAAACACAACAGAACAGAGAAAATAAAAAAGAAACCCTCTTGCCCTTCCCCACCCACAACAGATCAGCCACACATACAGGTATTTACATATTTTCAACATATGACACAAAAGGCTGCCAGGTGTCCCGGGATGTTTTTGCAGAACCTTTCAGAGTATATCAGATTTTTTCCAGATGGATTTGGTATATGACTTCCCTTATCCAATGTTCATATACTAGGGGGTGTGGGTCCTTCCAATAGGCTATATGTCACGGACTTCCGTTCTGGCACTTCCGCATTCATGAGCCCGAAAGCGCACTTCCGGTTAGCGGGAATGACACAAACATAAATGACTAAATACAATTAATAAAACCTACATACACACCAATAATAACTCTATACACATATAAATCCATATAGCAACGTTTCCCCTACGGATAGCCGCGATAAATTGTCGCCCTAACCCCACCCTCGGCGGGGGAACGGAACAGCTGTACCCACCGGTGGGCGGACACAACGGAACTCACTTGTAGTGCCAGTAGCTCGCAGCCGCTTCCCATTTCGGGTCGTTGTCATGGTCTGCTACTAGGAGCTAACGCTAACAACGGCAGTGGATAGGAACCGGAAGTGCAGGATGTGGCCGTTATTTTAACGGAAGTACGTCACAACTACCCGTGGCATATAGCCTATTGCGCCAAAATAAGCCTCCTGTCCAGAAAAGAGCCAATAGCAATCGCCTCCTTCTTGTACTTGTTGAAGGACGTATCTACAGGGACCTCCCCAAACAGTGAGATGAGTAATGATGGGTGTACAGTTTTGCTACACATCCCAGAGAAGTTGTCAAAAATAGATTGTCAATAGGTCCACAGTTTGGGACAAGTTCAGAATGTGTGCAACAGTATAGCTGGAGTTTGTTTACAACAATTACATGCAGGATCCAGATCGGCTTTGATTTGGACAGCTTGTTTTGGACCAGTGCAGCCAGTGCACCATTGAATTGAATTACAGAATGTCTCAGACAGCCTGAGGATGAATAAATTATCTTAATGATCAAAAAGGGTTAAATTGTGTCATCTGGACCAGTTTCTTTAAGTGAGAAACATTTCGTCCCCCATCCAGAGGACTTCCTCATTCTATGGCTTGCCAACCAGATATGTCCCATATGTAGCCTTCACTGCTGTGTTTCAAGTCAACCTCCAGTTGGAAACTCAAAAGTAGACAACACATGCAAAGCACACTCATCCAAAAAACAATAAATATCATAACAATCAAATGTTTTAGACCAGGTGGCCAACTTGCACAGAAACAGCCTGAGGACAACGAAGGACAGATTGGTTCAAATAAAGGATTTTAAGCTCAACCAGCCAGGTAAATAACAAAAAAGGTTAAATCATGTCACCTAGACCTGTTTCTGTAATGTTTCTTTTCCAGATGACATGATTTAACCTTTTTTGTTGTCATCTATCTGGATGACTGAGCTTACAACCTTTGTTCTTAATGATCTTTCATCAGATTGTGTCTGATATGGATTCCTCCAAGTCCCTTTCCCTTAAGGGACTTCAAACTGGTCTCTTGGCATGAACTGAGCAGTGTCTAGAGATCTTGCTGAGGGCTCCCTTGGTATCAGACCAGCACTCCAAAATCTTAATTGCAAACTGTTTAGAGGGGTAAAAATCCAATATCGGGACACCCCCTTTTTTAAAGAGACCACAAAATAAGACTGCAGTACTTCTTCACACCCTGATGCATGCTCAATAATCCAGGTAGAAAAATCTAAAAAAGCTAAGTCTGGTCCTCTGGACCAGACTTATCTTTTTTAGATACTTCTTCACACGTTAACCTTTGATAAATTTACTGCTTATTTTCATGAGTAAAGATGAAGAAGACTAACTCTGTCACATCCTCTTGTCTCTCTTTCCTTTGTGACTCTGCATGATCTTTCCATTTCCTCCTCCTGTTTCTCAGACCTGTCGTGCACCACAAGCAAGGAAGCGCCCAGTCCTGACTCCATCTCCCGATAGCTGCCTTTCGTCTGACTTCACTTTCATCCTTTTATCTCTCAATAACCAATTTTTCACCTAGTCTTGCTTTTCCTCTTCATGTAACACACTGCTTAAATGCTCTGCAACACTTAGAAATGCTTTATATTTTGAACAGGCAACAGCTTTTATTGCCTTAATGTGATGAAATGAATCATAGGTAATTGTACAATGTGGTTGTGAATAAAGTTGTGTTATGCACAAGCACTTGCTGTGTCTGAATTCATGCTGCGACAGGTTCCTAATTTTTGTATAAAACACCAAAACGTTGGTAGAATTTGGGGGATGGCTTCTTGTTTGGTACTAAAACTGCTCTGTGCAAACCAGAAGGGGATAAAAGCAGGTCATTGGGACACCCATTAAGAGATGAGGCGGAGTGTGCAGAAGCTGTGTGACCCACTCTGCATGTGGCTGCACCAACGGCTGAAATAACACTTGTGTTTGTGTGAAGGAGAGAATGGTATCTGCAGAATGGGACCCGGTGTTTAGTTAGTCTCAAAGTCAACTTTATTGTCAGATCTGCAATATGTACAGTGCAGGACATACACAGGACCGAAATTGCGTTTCTCTCAGTCCCTCGGTGCAACAGTAAACATCTAAACATTGAAACACTGAAACATATAATAATAGACATAAGCATAAAAATAGTAAAACTAACACTGTCCTGAGTTTTTTTTTTTTTTTTTTTTTTTGCATAGTGGTATAAAAAAAGAGTATAAAAAGTATAACTAAAATAAACTAAAGGTTTCTAGCATTGACATTTGCAAAGTGGCAAAGCAGCGTATGAGTCAATGTACACAGTATATGTATGAGGTAGTAGTTGATGTTGTTGTAGAGGCAAAAAGTGGCATATGCAGTAAGGCACATTGGGCATCCCTAAATAAGACCGTTCAGAGCACACTGTATATGTACCAGCAGTGGTGTAGATATTAGAGTAGTGTAAATAAATGTAAACAGTAGTAATTACATGTAAGCAGTAGTAATAAAAGTAAACAGTATTAATAAATGTAAACAGAGAATGTAAACAGTATTATGATTATAGGCAGTGATGTAATACAGACATTAGTGCAAGTATGAGAAGTAGTGCAAACTGTATGAGCACATGACCGAGAGTTTAGTGAAAACCCGTTTGGTGACACAGAGTCTAGTGTTAAAAACTTTGTGTTGAGTGATAGTATGTGAGAAAGTTTTAGTGTTAAGGCAGTTCAAATGGGAGGGGAGGCAGAGCAGGCAGAGTGTTTAGCATTCTGACTGCCTGATGAACAGAGCTGTCTCTCAGTCTGCTGGTTCGAGCCTGGAGACTCCTCAGTCTCCTTCCTGATGGCAGCAGTCTGAAGCAGCTGTGTAGTGGGTGTGTGGGATCACCTGCCATGCGGTGGGCTTTCCGAGTGAGGCGTTTGCTGTGTAAGTCCTGCAGTGAGGGCAAGGAGGTGCCCACGATCTTCTCAGCTGCTCTCACAATGCGCTGGAGGCTCTTGCGGCAGGATGCAGTACATGCACCAAACCACACAGTGATGCAGCTGGTCAGGACACTTTCTATGGCACCTCTGTAGAAGGTGCTCATGATGGGGGTTGAAGCTCCAGCCCTTTTCAGCTTGCGGAGAAAGTAGAGACGCTGGTGAGCCTTCTTTGCCAGTGCTGCAGTGTTCCTGCTCCAGGACAGGTCCTTTGAGACGTGCACTCCCAGGAACTTGGTGCTGTCCACTCTCTCCACTGCGGTGCTGTTGATGGTCAGAGGAGGATGTTGGGCATCCCTCTTCCTGAAGTCCACAACAATCTCCTTTGTCTTCTCCACGTTGAGAGTGAGATTGTTGTGTCCGCACCACAAGGCCAGGCGGCTCACCTCGTTCCTGTAGTCCGTCTCATCGTTGTTGCTGATGAGACCTACCACTGTTGTGTCATCCGCAAACTTGATGAAGTGGTTGGAGCTGTACGATGGTGTGCAGTCATGTGTTAGCAGGGTGAATAGAAGGGGGCTCAGCACACATCCTTGTGGGGCCCCTGTGTTCAATGTGATGGTGCTAGATGTGTTACTCCCGATCCGTACTGTCTGTGGTCTCCCGGTCAGGAAGTCTAGCAGCCAGTTACACATTGAGGTGTTCAGCCCCAGACTGTCCAGTTTATGGATGAGCTGTTGGGGGATGATGGTGTTAAATGCCGAGCTGAAGTCGATGAACAACATTCTAACATAGGAGTCCTTCGTGTCCAGATGTGTGAGAGCTGTGTGAAGGGCAGAGGAGATGGCATCGTCGGTTGAGCGATTAGGTCGGTATGCAAATTGGAAGGGATCCAGGGAGTCAGGGAGGACAGATGTGATGCTTTTCATGACTAGCCGTTCAAAGCACTTCATCAGGATGGGGGTGAGTGCTACTGGGCGATAGTCATTGAGGCATGCGGGCGTTGCCTTCTTTGGGTCATCATGGACAATCGGAATGTCCACAGTGAGGATTATTTTGTTTCTGGCTCTTAACATTAGCAGTTCATTAGAAACCATGCTTCTGAAGGAATCTAGAACCTTAGGTTATTTTTTTATTATTTGCCTAAAACTATTTGGTTTGCAAGGATACATTTTTAAATGTAGCTGTTTACAACAATGGCGTCATTAAAAGTTTTCTATACTGTATACCGTATTGATATCCTGCATTTCCCGTCACCTCCAAGACCAAAGGAAAAATGTTTTTTGTTAATCATAATTTGTGATAACCCGTCCAGTGTGTACCCCGCCCCTCGCACAGTGATTGCTGGACATGGGCACAGGCGACCCCCGTGACCCAAAATGGAAGAAGAGGGTAAAAGATAAAGGATGGATGGATGGGTAATTTTGTGACATTTTATTATATTGATATCCCACATATCTTTCCCCTAAAAACAAAAGGTACAACCCTTGTTGAAAGTGTTGCTAGACTGTCTTGATGATTTTAAAATCGCAGATGACACTAAGGGCGGCACAGTATCTCAGTTGGTAGAGCTGTTGCCTCTCAGCAAGAAGATTGCAGGCTCAAATCTGGGCTTGGGACCTTTCTGGGTGGAGTTTATGTTCTCTCCATTTTCTCCGGGTACTCTGGTTTCCTCCCACAGACCAAAAACATGCATGTTAGGGTGATTTGTAACTCTAAATTTTCCCTAGGTGTGAGCCATAATGTGGATGGTTGTCTTGTTTGTCACTATGCGTCACTAGTGTGATGGACTGGAGACCTATCCAAGATATACCCCTCTCGCCTATAGTGATAGTTGGACATGAGCACCAGTGACCCCCGCAACACTAAAAGGAAGAAGTGGGTAAAGATAACGGATGGATGGATGGATGGATGAATAGATGGCTGGATAATTAGCACTAAATCTTTGTAACTAAACTGAAAATAAATAAATGAATCAAATACTTTTTAGACCCCCTGACCGTTAACTCTTTCCACAGTAACAAGGTTGGCCCTTTAGAAAAATATTTACAAAAACATTTCTAAATGAAAGTCCCATAATTCCTTGATACCACCATAAATTTGATATTATAGGCAACATAGCTAAATGTTTTGGTCAGAGCAGATGTGAATGACTCTCAGGTACGAGCACATCATGTGTCAGCTCAATGCCTGTAAAACTAAAGTATTGTCATTTGTGTGATCAATGTTAAACAACTTTGCCAGACGTACTGATTTTGATCGTTTCCAAATCAGTAGTAGATGTACTTCAATGATTGCATATACTGTGTCAAGTGCTCTGATCGGGGAACATGGTGGAACAGTGGTAAGTGATGGTGCCTCACAGCAAAAAGGTTGCAAGTTCACCTTCCAGCATTTCTGAATGGAGATTGCATGTCATCTCTGGAATATTTGGTTTTCTCCCACAGACCAAAAACATGCATGTTAGGTTCATTGGTAATTCTAAATTATCCCTAGGTGTGAGTGTGAACATTTGATTCTACAAGTCTCTGTGGAGAACTTTTAACTTATTCAGAGTATACCCCACCTCTGAGTTACTGTTGGAGAGATACCAGCTCACCACAACCCAGAATGGAGAAAAAGCAGGTAAAGAGAATGGATTGAGGGATAGTCCTTGATGGAAACCTAGAAGTTCAATCCAGAACAGAACATCCAGAACAGAACATATTTTTATTCTCTCTGTGCTCTCGGTGGAAACAGACGTGTCCTCTTCTTCTCCGTCCCCCTGCTTCCCTGCTTTGTTCTCTTGTCTTCAAAGAGCTTTTTTTCCTGCATACCTTCCTAATTCGATGGATTTGATCAGCTGGTCTCTCATTGAAATTGATCAACTTCTCCTAACAGGAAGTCAGGGTGAATGAAGGACCCTCTTACCTCGATGG
>JBBPBX010023884.1:18095-33134 GCA_038048925.1 Garcialebias charrua
GGGACAGTCCTCCGCGCGGGGCAATGACGTATGCGGCCGACAAATGCGCACTCATGAGGATGCAGCCCCTGAATTGAGACACAGCCAATAATAGTAGGATCAAAAAATTAAAAAATGTAGACGTAAAATTATCTATAAAAATATTATATTGTAGAAAACTATCGGATTAAAATAATGAAGGATACAGCCCAACAGACAGTAATATTGCAGTAAAATTAGTGTTGATCAGAAATACAACTCTAATTTATTACAACGCTGCTTCATAACAGTTCAATTGTTACATGAGCAAACTTTCCCACACTATTACAGAATCAGATCATCTTTAAATCTAAATTCAAGACTTACATATACTTACTTTGTTATTGTTTTCATTTTATTTGAAATGTAGTTAAACACAAATAAGGTATAAAAAATATTAATAAAAGCTGCAACTTAATGAAAGTGAACTTACTAGAGCAGGTTGGGAAGGGGGATTTCCACATTCCTGTTTCTAAACATTCAATTTCTGCAGAACCCTCCAAATAATAATTATTGATGCAGAAAAATCGTATTTTAGCTCCAGCATTCACTCGTTTGTTTTTTGGTGGAAATCCAGATATTTTGAGCTTCAAATTCAGTTCACCAATTTCACAAGGAGGAGCTGAAAAGCAAGACAGACACAAAACAATGAATAAACAGCAGAGTGGTTAGAGCGGTCGTCCTCCAATGCAAAAGTTGGGAGTTCAAATCCATCAGCAGTCACATGCCGAGGTGTCCATAGACAAGACACTGAACGCCTCATTGCTTCCGATGTGTGTCCCATCGGTTTATGAACGTGATCTAAAGCTTTGATTAGTCGAATAATTTGTTCAATTTGCTTTGTAGAGATCTAGTAGTGCTGTATAAATGGGTAAATGGGGGCACATATTGTAGTACTTTGATTATCTTGATTAGATAGAAAAAGTACAGTCCATTTACCATTTAGCTTAGTTAAAAGCTCTATTTTTTAAACTTTGTTCAACATTTCATCCTACCTGGACATTCAACAGTTTTTGTCCACTTGCTGTTGACACATGTTGCTCTGCCTTCATTTGGACCAGGTGCATTACACACATACTCAATGACTTCTCCATCCTCATACATTTCTTTATCCATAGAAGACTTAACTGTCAGTTTGAAATCTTGCAGCTTCTCACAATAAGCTGAAAAAAGGGACATGATATGGTGTTAATCTCATGTAGGGCATCTGTTGTGACTTGAATGTTGTGTCCTTTAACAAGAATAAGTTTAGGCAACATTGTTTATGAATTAGTTCTCATATATGTTATTTTTGAAAAACAAAGAACAGCCACATAGATTACTAAAGTATATATTTGACAGTACTGTATTAGGCTGGACCATTTCCCTGAAAGTAAACTACTAGTTACCCTGATGCATGCTCAATAATCCAGGTAGAAAAATCTAAAAAAGCTAAGTCTGCTCCTCTGAACATTCAAAAAAATAAACTACTAGTTATACAGCTATTTTTCCTTAAAGTTACTTAAAAATAGATTAGTCAGTGGAAACGTCAAAAGGACTTTTCTGAGGGTCTTCTTTATGTACATACAAATACAGGCGATGTTCTTCGTCTCCCAATTTCCATCCTTGCATGCAATTGTGTTTTTTCCTGTCATCCTATAGCTTTTACGGCATTGATAAATAACTGAAGTGTCTGGCAAGTATTTTTTTTGAAGCGGCGTCTTAAGAACTGCATTTTCAATTTTAGGTGGTGAGCTGCAGAGTTCAGCAACAGCTGAAAGACACAAAAACATTTCACAACATTAACCTTTAACTGCAGTCTTTACATTACATTTGAAATGTATTAGTACTGTAATCAAGATGGCTCACGGCTGCAGATTGTTTGCAGTGCCTCTAAATCCCATGTTCCATCATTACAAGGTAGCTGGTCAGTCTCAGCTCTGTATCCTTCATTGCAAACAATCTCAAATCTTTCAGAATGCCCAGGATGTTTTCTGAGTTCCATTCTTCCATTAGGAAACTTAGGAGCTTCTCCACAAAGACTATTTTCTGTAGATTATGATTAAAAACATTAAAACTGTATCTCTTTTTATAAAATGTCAACAATAAATATACAACTCTGTAACAAACACGAGCAAAAACCTAAAGACGCAGGTTTTTAGTTTTTATTTCCTTAAAGTCACCCATGCCAGCAATCCAGCAGCAGTTGTGCCCCATATTGATCTGTGAGGATCTGTCAATGACCCTGGTATCGTGTTTCAAATCTACAGTAGAGCCACTCTTATATAATAAAAAATAAGTTATTGTTCCAAAATCAAATATTTATTTGCAGTCAAAGCTGGGGACACATTACACAACTTTCAAAGATGACAGGTTTTGAAAATAATTTGGATACGGTCTAAGAGACTGGTTTAAGGTGATTTTTGTATGATTAATAAAAAACTGCTCATCACAGTTAATGAACCTGATGTTTGATCTCAAACTGCATGGTTTGTCAAACCAACAGAATGCATCAAACCCTTGCAAGTGTTTCTGTGGTCCAGGTTATCTTTGTCAGCACTCTTCCTCTCTCTGTAAGAATGGCACCCTGTGTGGCCACCCTGCATCTTGTCCCATTTATTATTTAGATCTGTACCACCTGCGCTAGCCTGGTTGAAACCATACCCTGTCCTTCACTTCGCTTCAGACAAGGGTCTGGAACCTGTCCATTGACAAACGATTCTTGCTGGAGGCGTGGGCTCTGCTGATGGCTGCTCCCCTGTGGTCTTCTGAACTTGACTTCAACTCCGCCTCCTGTTGAATTTTCTCTCGCTCCGTTGTATATTCTGTGTTTATAATATATGATAATAAAACGTCCTAATAAAATAAAACCATGGAGCGCTGGTCCAACACACCAGAAGACCAGGAAATCTGATGGGACTCGGGCAGCAACTTAACCTGACTTTAAAGTGAGACTAAACCCAGGTTGAGATGATAACTCCTCCTTCCAAAATCTCCCTGAAAATGGGCGTGTCGAGAGACAAGGAAGGGTGGAGGTAGAGTTGTGCTTTTGTTCACGCCTCCACCTGCAACAACCTAAAACAAATTAAACCTCTAGCCAACAACATACACCAAGCAACAACAAAGAATAAACATGTAGATGTATTTATCTATTCCACCCATTCCATCCAAAACCAAAGGCCTAAAAAAATGAAAATGAAAAGAAAAATAAAACCGCTTGTCAGGAGTGAAATGCAGCACTTCCATATAAGGTATGCACTTCTCATCTCTGCAGGGGATTGGCTCTGCTTGAACCACCTGTGTGACATCACACATGAGCAGACATGTCACACATGAGCGTTTGCACAAATAAGAAAATTAAGGTGTAATCCACCAGTTCAACCCATAGAACTACCGTAAACACATTTTTAGACCAAATATTGCCAAATATTGCCAATTTACACAGATATGCACAATTATGTGAGAATAAACACAGCCATAGTGCTAGATAACATTTTAAACACATTCTAGGGAGTTTATCAGCTAAAAAAAAGTTAATTTTGGGTTTAGTCGCACTTTAATTCTCTCGTGACAACCTGAGACGTTTCCTTGTTCAGCGGAGGGAGAGGAGGAGGAGGGAGCGAACACTTGACTTTTGGGAAAAAAACAAAAGAAAACTCAAGATAAGGGATTAAGAAGGGGGAATTAATAAATTTGTGTCACATATAAAACAGTCATGCATCGCTTTGAATGAGAACATGCGGCTGCGAGCTGGCTGCGCGCTGGGACAGGTGGGGGCATTTCCGTGTTCAGCGGAGGGAGAGGAGGAGAAGGAGGAGGAGGAGGGAGCGAACACTTGACTTTTGGCCAAAAAAACAAAAGAAAACTCCAGATAAGGGATTAAGAAGGGGAAATTAATACATTTTGTGTCATTTATACAACAGTCCTCGATGCAGGACTCCTGCATCGCTTTGAATGAGAACATGCGCTGCGAGCTGGCTGCGCTGGGACAGGTGGGGGCGTAGGTTAGGGGCCAAAAACTCCGCCCCTTCTGTTCTCTGATTGGTCCGAACAAAAATCTACCGGAGAAATGGTTGTTAATGGGAGAAGTCCCAGACTGTGCAGTGAAGGGAAATGAGAATTGAGCGGAGCTGTGCAGGAGGGCGAGGGCCAGGCTACACCTGCGCATCCTTTCCAGCTTTTTGTAATTATGTCTCGTCTAGTATTTAAGTCTAGGTCTGTTTGTTATTCACTGTCGGTTCGTCTTTGGGTATGGTCTCGTCCTGTCCTGGTCCCGTCTTGTTACTCAGTCATGTAAGTTTCGCTGCCATATCAGCCTCTTTGCTTTCCTTATTAAAAGTACCGGTATATTTAATTTGACCCCCATTGCAACGTGTATAGGGGAATTGAACATACCCTCAACCTGTCCTTCCATCTTGTGAAGTGGATAATTTGGAAAAAAGTGAGGTACAGGATTCCATTGTGGTGTCTGGATACATTTAATAATAATAATAATAATAATTAATTCAATTTATAACGCACTTTTCATTACTGAAAATCTCAAAGTGCTACACATATATTGAATGCTACACACATTCATAAACCGGTGGCGGCAGACTACCATGCAAGGTTGGGGCTCCTCACAGGGGGCTGGAAAGCGCTATATAAATAAGCTCCATTTACCATTGACCATTTACCATTTCCAGTCCTACCGGGAGCAACTCAGGGTTAAGTGTCTTGCCCAAGGACACAACGATACATGGTGCGGGTCCCGGGAGTCGAACCGCCAACTTTCCGATCGGGAGACGACTGCCATTACCACTACACCACGCCCTTATTTAAGCATAAGAAGGGTTCCTGTCAAAAAATTGGGTTGCCGCATCAAAATCTAAGAAGGTTGCCACCATAAATTATTATAAGTTGGAATAAAAATGGACTCTCATCTTACATTTGAAAATCACATTAAGTATCTGTTTAAAACCTGCTTCTTCCATCTTCGAAACATCTCCAGACTTCGCCCATCTCTGACTTTTTCCGATGCTGAGAAACTCGTCCATGCCTTTGTCTCCTCCAGGCTCGACTACTGCAACTCCCTGTTTATTGGAATCCCTGGCAAAAATCTTCAGAAACTTCAATATATTCAAAACAGTGCAGCAAGGATTTTATTGAGAGCTCGTAAATTTGAACATATTACACCCATTCTCCATAACCTCCATTGGCTTCCTGTCACCTACAGAATTCAATACAAAACTGCTCTCATTACACACCAATGCTTACACGGAACTTCACCTGACTATCTAAAGGACATTCTTGCACCATATTCATCCACCCGGTCTCTACGATCACAGAACAGTAATCTACTTCACATTCCACGAACCAAATTAAGGACCATGGGAGACAGGGCATTCTGTGTGGCTGCCCCCCGCCTATGGAACTCCCTCCCTGACTGCCTGAGAGCTCCACAGTCACTGGTTGACTTTAAAAGCGGTTTAAAGACTTTTCTTTTTAAGCAAGCCTATTCTGCCTCCGCATGATTTTATCTTTGATCTTGGTTGATAGTATTATTGATTTTACTTGATTTTATCACTTGTTTTATTTATTTATTTTTTTAAGCAGGCCTATTCTGCCTCCACATGATTCTGTCTTTAATCTTAGTTGATACCATTATTGATTTTATTTGATTTTATCACTTGTTTTATTGTTGTAGCACTTTGAGATTTTTATTAATGAAAAGTGCGGTATAAATTGAATTTATTATTATTATTATTATTATTATTATTATTATTATTATTATTATTATTATTATTATAAATGTCCATCCTTCTTATGACCTAGATAACTTGAAAAATAAGCAATGACCATTTTGGTGTGTAAGAAAGGTCACTATTGATAATTGGATTGCCAAATCAAAACCTAAGATGGCCACCTCCATGAAACAGACATCCCAACCATTAGAGGAAACTATGCTTTTAATTTTTATAGTGCTTAAAGCTCCCCTGACATCATCTTTGAACTTTCCATAAAATGGCACAACATATATATATTTTAAGATTGAACTATGATCGTTTTTGCTAAAACAATGTTAAATTAATGAAAATTCCTCTCAAAAATAGTTTAAAATTAGCGCCGTTTTTTTACACGGTAAATTCGGGTTTTTCCGGTCACGTGATTGTGACGTCAGATCGAGATCTCTGCTCCAACGCGCACATTGAATACAATGGAGAAAGATACAAACGCATCCGTCGAATTTAGCCATTTAAAACTTTAGATTTTAGCGATTTGGCTTCAGTTCGTGAAGAAGAAGTTATTTTGAGTGATAAACAACAAACAGCAAGGTTTCTTTTGTCCGTGTTGCTTTTTTTTTCAGGAGAGGCTTCACATTCATGAAGTGAGCACCAGATGTTTTTCCTATAATTAATTTCAGCATGAGTATACGCGTCCGTAACTTTATAGGAACAACAGAACAAGTTATGGGTGTTAATAACTTATACCTCTGCTGGCACAAAAACTTAAAGTTTAGTTACTTAAAGTAAGAAAGTTTCAGTGAAGAGAAAATGGAGGATAAAAGAAAATGAAGGATGAGGAGAGGCATTATCTTTAGGTGTTTTAACCAGAAACATGGCAGTTCTCTGGCGGCTTCCGCTCGACTCGGTCGAATGGACATCAACGTTTTACCTGTGCGAAGATTATTGGTCTCGGCTTGGGTAAACTTGTCCCAACCTCACGTGCACAAACTGTCCGTTCATGCTATGGTTTACAGGTGACCGGCGTCCATTTTTGCAACGGCTCGCTCACAAGACGGCTTCCACCTCACCGAAGTAAAAACCTCAGTTCCGGTTTGGCTTTTCAAGATAAAAGATTCTTTGAAGGAGTTTCGTTAAAATAGAACGTTTCAACTCTTGAAGATGACTTATAACTTGGCATGTTATAAGTTTTTAACTGAATGACGTGTCCTTAGCGTGTGACTGACGTTCAATCAACTCTTTAGGGAACCTCATGGCTTGAGGCTTACTCCAGCAAACTCTGTTAGTTCCAGCTTAGCTTAGAACTTTTAGAAAAATGATCTGAGATGAGAGACCTGTCCCTCTCCGATTGGTTCAAACAAACCAGTGCAAGGTTATTGCGTGAAGGTCACTCTGACAGGAGAGGATTGTTTTTAAGAACAGAGAAGAAATTGTTCAGAATGAAGAGAGAGAAACAGATTAGACTGCAGCCAGCTTCATAAAAAAACTGATTAAAACTGTGTTCTAACTTCTAACAAACTGAGGAGTTCAGTCTGACATATTAATTCACTTTCATTGTTTGATTCATCATATGAAGAAGTGATCGATATTTTGAAATAACATTGGATTTCCAACTTGAATTAAACAGTTGTGTTTTGATTCAAAATAATGTAATAAAATAGTGTTAATGTCTTTTTACTGAGAGTATCAGTGAAAAGGTGTCACTGGGACATATCAAAGAGACAAAGGTGTATTAGAGAACCCCGTCTGGTTCACTACACCCCCAAGGTCTTGACTCTAAATCACAGAAGTCTGGACTTTGACCTCTCTTCTTTTCCACCTGCTCCTGTCCTCACTCAGGAACAGGAAAGGCTGAAGGCTCTCTGCCCTGTGAGAGCTTTACGCACTTACATGCAGAGAACAGCCGAATGGAGAAAAACAAATCAACTGTTTGTGTGCTTTGCAGCACCTGCTACCGGAAAGGCCCTATCAAAACAACGCCTTTCACATTGGGTGACTGAGGCCATTAAAAGGGCGTACAGTAGCAAAGGTCAACAGGTGCCCTCTGGAGTGCACGCTCACTCCACTCGGGGCTTGGCCACTTCCTGGTCATTGTTCAAGGGCGTACCAGTTGCAGACATCTGTGCTGCTGCGAACTGGAGCTCATTAAACACTTTTGCAAAGCATTACAGTTTGGATGTTACTGCGTGTGACGTCACTCAGGCTGTCCTTTCTAACACACAGTAGAAAGTAGCCTTGAGATGCCTGCTGGTCAAGGGCAGACGTTCACACTAGCATGCATTTTACTGAGCATTTCAAGGGCGTGAATGAATTACGTTCCCATAGCAAGTATGTTGCACCAAGAGACTGACTGATAAGGGAACTGAAAGTTATGCACCATAACTCATGTTCCCTGAAGGAAGGGAACGAGGTGCAACATATCTGGCCCTTTTGCTGGAAGCTCGGTGTAGTGCAATTTTGGAGAAAGATGGATGGGCGTCAGTCGCTTAAATACCCAGAGGGCGGGGCCTCTGGCGCGACGTTGACGCCCTAGCCGTAAAGGCGTGATTGTATTCCTTCGGGTAATTGCGCGGGGGCGCAATTCCCATAGCAAGTATGTTGCACCTCGTTCCCTCCCTTCAGGAAACATGAGTTATGGTGCATAACTTTCAGTTTTCTCAGACCATAATTTGGACCACTAAGAATCCCAGTAGCCAACCAAGCTTATGAATGTTGTTATCATATTTTAAATGGGGTGTTTTTATATCTATTACTTTTTTACTGTAGCTGCTTCCATTTCTTCTTTTTCTTAAATGGGAATTTCAGGCAGATGTTTGGTAGCTTTTGAGTTGTTCCTTCATATGTTGAACACTTTTATAATGTAATATCACACATCATACTTCTGTATATGTAAATTTTAGGAGAAAAACATATTTTGGTTTGTTGCTTGAATGGGCCCACAGGGAAGGCCACACTATGACTTTAGAAATTGATTGACTCCTTGAAACAACAGAATGCTGCCTCACAGCAAGGTGTGACCTGAACTGTTTGTGACCAGAGTGCAGCAACAAATCACTCTTCAGGATATAAAGTCGAATTTCATTGTTTTACGGTGAGAAATGGGGTCCAGAGAGGAGATATATTGGAGGTGCAGCAGCATGTATGGAACTGGGCATAAAATCCTGACTCAAATTTCTCAAAGTGTTTTTTATACTCGTATAACTTCTGACTAAAAAAGGAGAAGGAGTTTGGGAATGAGGGAGGATATGCTTCTTTTTTTATTACCGGTAGATTCACCGTTGGTGAGTGTTAAAAACATGCTAAAGTTTAAACAAATAAGAAGCCAATTAACGATTTATCACTAACTTCTATTGAGCTTTTCTTTGTGTTTTAATTGGAATAACATCTAGAAGAAATTACTTATAGCAGAAAAAAGTTGTCTTTTAAAAATAAAAACATTCCTCAAAACAGCTCCAGAATGCAAAACGCTGCAACAGACAGATGTGCTATATGTTCTTCATCTTAATGGCTCAGTAATTAGAAACACAGCAAAGAAATGTAAGCTGACTTTTTACAGCTCCCCAGAAGCAATTTTATTTAATATTGTACATAAACACTAAATGGTTAACAGTTTATGTGAAGCCAAACAAAGTCTGCAGTGACTAAAAGCAACTGTGAGGTTGGATTTGTTCCAAAGCTCTTCCTTCATTTGAAGATAAATGTGCTTTGCTGGAGCATCCTAATGCCATCATTTTATTTAAGACATAAGACAGGGGTGTCCAAACGTTTTCATATGTGGGCTAAAGCTGTCAACATTAAAGGACTTGTGGACCACAAATTTTGGCAATGGATGTGCACAGGAAACGTATTTTTAAGGTATTAAATAATATAACACCAGCTTTACATATTATTTCACGTTTTTTTAAGTTGCTAACTTTTCAAAAGAAAAATCTTCAAGTCAAAAATAGTTCAACTTCTATTTACTAAAGAAAAGCTGCAGTTTGAAGCTCAGATAGTATAATAGAACGCCACAGTGTGCCAATCCACAAAGACAAATTTGATGATCAACCAGAATGACCAGCAAGTGTAAATGTTAAAAAAGAACATATTTCATTCGGCACTGAATTATCTGTATTTTAACTAAAATCAAAACTTGTGACTTCAATAACTTCAGTCTTTTTTTTCAAAAGATTCAACAGTGCGTCAACACAAACATAAAATTAAAATGTCCAACTACTGAGAAGTAGTTTCAAAAAGACTCAACATATATAACTAGCTGAGCATCCACCAATAGAATATATAACACACGTCTTAATAAAGTTAATTGTTTAGTCAC
The DNA here is from genome assembly GCA_038048925.1 of Garcialebias charrua. Lineage (NCBI taxonomy): Eukaryota > Metazoa > Chordata > Actinopteri > Cyprinodontiformes > Rivulidae > Garcialebias > Garcialebias charrua. The sequence goes on from JBBPBX010023884.1 coordinate 28,131, forward strand.
TTACTCAATAATGAACAATAGGACAGACATAATCAAAATTTTTGTTGTTTTTTATGTTTTTATTAACAGACAAAGGTCAGCAACCCACTGAAACAAGTGTGTTCCTCAGCTGGGGCAACAACACCGGCCTGATCAAGAAAGCTCATCAGAGACTCCTCAGACTGCTCGGACGAGCTGGTCTGGGAAGCTCAGTCCTCACCTCCTTCTACAGGTGTGCAGTTGAAGAGCATCCTGTGCTCCAGCATCAATGTGTGGCATGGAGGCTGCACAGCTGCAGAAAGAAAAGCTTTGCAGAGAGTGGTGAAGGCTGCACAGAAGACTGTTGGAGTCAGCCTCCCCACCATCACAGACATCTACACATCCAGATACAGGAAGAGAGCCACCTGCATCACCCACTCACCCAGCACACACACTTTTTGCCCCACTCCCCTCAGGAAGGAGGTTGAGGACCATTAAGTGTAGAACCACTAGACTGAGGAACAGCTTCTACCTTGAGGCTGTTAGACTCATAAATCCCTAACCAGAAAAATAATTTTAATGACACTTTAATTGGTGATATGTCACTTTATATGTGTTGCTGATTATCCATGCTGCTGATTTCTTACCCATAAACAGCAATATTCATACCCATATGCTCACAACAGACTCATGTTCAGGCTGCTAATTAATACACCTTATTATCTTACATTATTATTGCTACTGCAGATCCATGTATAATGTTTCTTTTTTTTTAATTTAATTTTTTTGTTATTTTTGAGTATAACTGGGACCTTGAGTATATAATTTCGTTTCACCTCATGTGCAAGGTTCGTTTCTTTATTGTCATTCTCATCACATGTGGTTCATGAGATGATGGTGAGTGGAAGCAAAAACGAAGTTTTTCATGAGCATATTGCTGTGTCAGTGAGGAGTGCTTCTGCATGATCGTCTTTAAAGAAAGCCTCTTCTCCATCAGAATGTTGTTCTGCAGAGCTTTAATCAGATCCTTGCCCAGTAATGGTGATACATTCTTTGTTATATATAATTATGATGGAACTTTGTTGTTTTGATTTGCCACTCCTGCTACAGCCAATGATAGGTTAGGTTACATTTTGCACATGTGACTAGTTTCACTTTTATCAGTAGGCGTTTTTCAAAATGTTGCTTGTAGGCAGTTTCCGAAGGAAAAAAAAAAAGATCAAATTTTATTTCTTACAACAAAACATTGCAAATTACACCTGTTGTACTCACTGAATCCTAAATGGAGAGCAACGTTTCATGGTCTCTCCTTTGCAATCCAAGAATAGCTATTAACAGAAAAAACTATGATGAGATTTTGGGTGGATTTACTCATATAGTCATTCATTTAGACCGCATTAAGAAATTAGAACCTAACACACCCCATGGAAACCCAGTATTAATATTATTGAGGTCAGATATTGCCCTGTCCATTTTTACCTGTTGTATGCTGCTAGGAAAATGGGGGGGAACTCCATCCATCCATTTTCATGGTTTCCTTTCTGCTTCACATTAGAGCTGGTGTTTGTCTTCAGCTCTCAATGTAGAGCTAAAGAAGAATAAAAGTTGAGCTTGGGTCCTGTCCACATGAGAATAGTGTTTTAAGGATACATTAATGTAGTTTATTGTCTAAGCCTTGTGTCCACATGGATATATTGTAGGGATATGCATACATTCCTGAATGTCATTTTATAACATGCTTTTATTTCTGCGAACTGAGTAAGTTCATTTTTGTTAAGATGTCCCTTGAAGAAAAAAGGAAACTCCTCTCCCTCAAAGAAAAACAGCTGAAACATTCATCTCCCTATGAAAACAATCCCACCCTGTTTCAGACCTGAGACAGTGAACCTTTTCTCAGCATCCCTAAGTCTGGAAAATGTCCAAAAGATACATTTATTGAGTGCAAAGAAACCAAATATCTAATAAATCTAAATACTATCTGAAAGCCCTTTCTGTGAACCCAAAATGGATGTTTTGAGTTAAAATAGCTCACCCAGGAAATTCTGGTATTACCTTGTACCAACATCCAACCAGAGTACTCTTTAATGATCGTACATCAGGATGATAGCAGAAAAGCCTTGTCCCTGTTCAAAGGATACTTGTGCAGTCTGACACCTAAGTCCCTCTTTTTTGCATTGAGTAAATTGACAGACTTTTAGTCACATTCTGGAGACGTAATAATGTTTTCCTGTAATGAAATAATTGTGTACTGGGAATAACTAACTACCGTATTTTCCGCCTGATACGTCTCACCTCTCTATATGTCGCTTTGTCCAATTATTGGCAATAAATTGGAAAAATTCATAAACATGTTGCACCTTTATTTAAGTCGCATCTATTATGCGTCACTGCTATGCGAGGTGTCAGCGCGTCATTTGCCCTACTGAAAATGGCGGCCACAGAAGCATGCACGGAAGGACTTTTAACAAAATTAACACGGTAAAAACAATTATTTGTCTGCTGAAAATTATAGCAAAGATGTGTCTTAGCTTAACCGTTCCTTAATAAATTCACACAATGGTCAAATCTGCTGGATTTAAATTGTTTCGCTTTGACGTCTTCCAAACGGTCACGCGCTGCGAAAATAAATGATAAATAAATCTAATTTTAGCTCAAACAACTCCAACAGCTAACAGTTTGTAAATGACCACCAAGTAATTACTTTCTGTAAGTTTAAAGAAAATCTGCTGTGTGGTTTATGAGCTATTTTGGTAAATAGTAGCCGAAAAAACATTGTAGCTAATCGCGACACATTTACGCTCCTAAAACATAGGTTTTCATTGAAAGCCTTTTATCTAATGCCTATTTGTCATTTCTGATTGACATGCCTCTCAACTTTTAAAAGTCTCTGTTTGTGAAAAAGCCAACAGTTATCAGACTATGTATGAAATATTATTTTGCTGTCAGCAACGCATTTGAGACAATACAGGAATCTGTCATCACACACAAAAAGACCAAAGGACAGCTATTGTCCACAGGCTGTCAGATTACTGGACTCTCAATAAATAACACTGAACAACTGGCAATAACTTTGCACCAAGCCACATCTGTGACAACTAATATGGCTAATATTAGCTTATGACAGCTAATGTTTTTATTGCTGCTGCACTGTGGCTGTAAAATGTATGATACAGTATACAGGTACAGTATATGTATCTACCTTACCACCAATCTCAACGTCACTACCAGTGCAATAACTGGAGATTATGCACCATAACCAATGTTCCCTGAATGAAGGGAACAAGGTGCAACATATGATATATGGGAATTGCGCCCCCATGCGGTTCACCTGAAGCAATACAATCACGCCTTTTGAGGTAAGGGAGCGTCAGCGTCACCAGGGGGCCCCACCCCCCTGGTATAAAAGACGGTGACGCCTCACATTCGGTCTCAACATGCACTTCTCCGAGCTTGGGCATTGGAGGGGCAAACATGTGTTGCACCTTGTTCCCTTCCTTCAGGGAACATTGGTTATGGTGCATAACATACAGTTCCCTTATCAGTTAGTCCACTGAGGTGAAACATATGTTATATGGGAACATACTATATGCACTGGAAATGCATGCTTTTGCGAACTTTAGCCTCAATCAGTCAGGCGTTAAAACGTTTAATTCTCCTTGGTGGAGAGCACAGCCTGTGTGACATCACTAGTTGTAACGCCCAGGCTGTAGTGTTTAATAAACGTGTTTGGAGATGCCCAATTAGCAGCTTCGCAGATGTCAGCTATTGAAACACCTCTAAATAGGGCCCAGGAAGTGGCCAGGCCTCGAGTTGAGTGAGCATGTACCCCACTGGGTACCTGCTGACCTTTGCTGCTGTATGCTCTAGAAATGGCCTCTGTCACCCAGTGGGAGAGGAACTGTTTTGACAAGGCTCTGCCTGCAGCAGGCTTAGCAAAGCAGATTAACAGCTGGTTTGTTTTGCGTCAACTGCTGGTCCTATCCATATAAGTGCTCAGGGCCCACACAGGGCAGAACGCCTTTAAACACCTCTGTTCTGCATTCAGAACAGGTGGAGGAGGAAAAGCAGACTGTTCAAAGCCCAAACTTTTGTAATTTAAAGTTTGAGCTTTTGGCACATATGCGGGGTTTGGACGTAGGGTGACCTTTGACCCATCCTGAGCAGATTGTGTACACAGATGATGGACTGACAGTGCATGTAGGTCACCCATTCTATCTTAGTTGATACTGTTATTGATTTTACTTGTTTTATTACTTGTTTTATTGACATTTAATTCTGTTGCACTTTGTAGCACTTTGAGATTTTCATTAATGAAAAGTGCGTTATAAATTAAACTCATTATTATTATTATTATTACCCACATGCTTTGCCGAGCACAGAGCTAAGAGCAATGCTGTCTTGTAAGACAGCAGGTCAATCTTAATACTCTGTAGTGGCTCGAATGGTGGCTCAGAGAGGGCGTCCAGCACAAGTGACAGGTCTCACTGTGGGGTTGAAACTCTGCTCTGAGGCCTTTTTCTCAGCACGCCTTTCATGAACTGGATCATGAGAGGGGGGCACCAGTTGATTTGCTCCCCCATCCTTCATGGCATGCTGAAACAATGGATAAAAATACTGTAATAGTGGAAAAGGAGCGGCCCTTCTCCAGCAGGTCCTGCAGAAAAGTGAGAAGCTTTGCTATAGTACAGGAATATGGTGTAATATTCCTCTCTAGACACCAGATCTCAAAAACATGCCATTTACGTGCGTCAAGTGTTTGTGTTGACTCTGCACGAGCACCCTATGGTGTAATATTCCTCTCTAGACACCAGATCTCAAAAACATGCCATTTACGTGCGTCAAGTGTTTGTGTTGACTCTGCACGAGCACCCTGTATTGTGTTTATCACGCTGGGTAGGCCAGAGGCTAACAGCCGGTCCCTTTCAGGGGCCAAGCCCATAGTGCCCAGAGGCCCGGGCGAGGGTGCCATACCTGCCCGTGGGCCTGTGTCAGGAGGTCTTTATGTACAGGCAGTTGCCATGGTGTTCCTGCTAAAAGTGAAATCAC
>JBBPBX010023885.1:0-11628 GCA_038048925.1 Garcialebias charrua
TATATATATATATTATAAGTATATATATATATACATATATATAATATATATATATGGGAGTGGTGGCGCAGAGGTTAAGAAGGTGAGCTTGTGATCGGAAGATCGCCGGTTCAAGCCCCGGTACCGACAACATCAAGATGTGGGTGGGATAAAGTGAAGCGGTCACACCTGTCTCTACCCTCATCTGCCCCACTCTGGGCCCTTGAGCAAGGCCCTTAACCCACATCATCTGCTCCCCTGGGCACCCTAGATATCAGCTCTCTGCTCCACACAGAGGGCTGTGGTTGCTCGGTTGTCTGTGGTTGTGTCAGGAAGGGCATCCGGCGTAAAAACAATTGCCAAGTCTTCATGCGACTAGTTCGCTGTGGTGACCCCTAACGCAGGGAGAAGCCGAAAGAAGAAAAAAAAAATATATATATATATATATATATATATATAAGTGCACAGTATTTTACAGTAATTGTGGCTTGTAAACTAAACTTGATCAGGAGGTGGTGCTGCAGGTCCAGAAGAAAACCTGTCTCAGCATCATATCTACTCTGGGAACTTCATGTCCTATTTTCATCTCAAGTTCATCTCAGAGAGGCTTTATAGGCACCAAGGTCTGAAACGTTTTCCTTCAGTTCTCAATTGGTAGAAAAAAAACGTTTTGCCCAAAAGAGAAGTCTAATCTCGTGAATTCATTTCAGTTCAGTTCAGTTTATTTACGTATATTGCACCAATTCACAACAGAAGTCGTCTCAGGACACTGAACAGAAACATTCATACACATAAAAATCCATTAATATTTATCCAAGGAGCCTGCAGATTGCTCTGAGTTTTTACTTCGTCCCAGTCACTCATCCTAGGTGAGCACGGATGCAACAGTGGAAAGGAAAAACTCTCTCATGAGGAAGAAACCTTTAGCAGAACCAGGCTCAGGACAAGAGGCCATCTGCTTTGACCGTCTGGTTTGAGAGGAACAGGAAGGGGGAACAGATCCACAATGGCAGGTCCACAAGCAGAACTAGGCCCAGGACAAGCAGCCATCTGAGAAACTAAATTATCATTTTTACATTGTCTCTTGACTTATCAAACATGAAAGACACAAAGTTGTTACTACAACCGAGCACATTCATAGAGGAGTAAAAAAACGTGTGAGTAAAATGTATACAGTATAAGTTTAAAATGGGGTTAATGAACGTTCACACAGTTTATCAGCTCTTACTAGTTACAGTTATTATTTTGTCGCTTCACATGGACAAACTTTATGCTATTTTCTAAACTTTGAATAAGTTTTGTTCTTGTACTACTTTCTACATCTCTTTCTAAACATAAAAACATGATGTATGCAGAAATAAAATCTGTCTTTTGATTTTGAAATCTTTTGAAATGTGAACAATAAATGTCCTGATTCATGCTCAATAATTCAGGTAGAAAAATCTAAAAAAAAAAAAAGTTACGTCTGGTCCTCTGGACATAAAAAAACAAAACAAAAAAAAAACAAGAAATTGTAGAAATGTTTCATCTTTCCTCCGAAAGACTTCTTCAGTCTGAGGTGTTTTGTTTTGTTTTTTGAATGTCCAGAGGAACAGATGTAACTTTTTTGAACAATAAATGGTTTTCTTCAAAATATGAAATACTAAGTCATAATACATGATAGGATATCATAAATGTTTGATGTTAAGTAATAAATTTGAGTTAGTCTTTATGACTTAGAAGATCATTTTATTCTTAATCAGTGTCAGAAGTAGGCTTCCATAGAACTACCCGTATGCCTAAATAATAAAGTGGTATGTGTTGTCATCGTTGTATGTTCCCATACAATGGGTAAATTGGCTCTTTCCATTTAACCCATCACACCTGGGATGCACCCAGGTGGAGCTGCTATGTAAGCACCTGGGGAGCAATTCGGGATTGGGTGTCCTGCTCAGAGACACCACGAGATGTGCAATGACCGTGGATCAAACCCAGTACCTTCGGGTCCCGAGTCGGCTGCCCTGCCCCAACACCATCGCCCTCCAATTAATAAAGGTTAGTCTCATTGAGTCTCGAGGACTCATTTACAAGAGACATGTTAACTGTGACATGTCACAATTGATTACAGTTGTTCAAATAATTAGTTTAAACGTTTTATTAACAAATGATTTGGTGAATTATTTGAAATAGCAGGATGTCAACATTGCAGGTTTGCAATAACAGTAGAAAAACGTGCAAATCACAAATTGTTTGAGTTGGACAACGAAGGCGAGGACAAAAATATGAACATAAGTGAGCAATTCGATAATGAAAGAAAAGTGATTCTCTGCCGTCTTCCAAACAACCAACGGTTTTTGCAAAACTGAACCCTGGTGTCTGGGAGCTGCGCCCACCATACTGGTCAACAAAGTATGCTTACATGGCATACAAAATCTCTGAAAAGACAAATGTAAACTTGAACCCAGCCTCAGAAAACAACAAAAAGGAACACAGCTCAAAGATCCTCTTCATTCCATCAGGAAACCTTGCTTTGCCAGCAAGGTCCGGTGAATGGAATTACCTCTGAGAAAATATTTCCTCTCCTCCCCAAGGATTAGAGCAATAAAGGCGCTCAGGAAAGCAAGCAACCAAAAGATTTCATTGGAAGGACAACTCCGTTTGCGCTTTTCAAGAGGAGAGACTGTTGTCTTAAACAAAACCAGGATTCAAACAAGTATGAATGTAGCTGCTAACATCAGATGTATCGATAGATCCCAGAATGATGAAGAAGAGGACCTGGAGTAAACATACATGACCCTTCAGAGGAGTAATTGTGCATGTTTGTTGTGTATTATTCCTCTGAGTTCCCTGGTTCACCACAGGGGGGAAAAAGTATTGTAGGTACATTGAAGTTTCTAAATTGCCCTTGGGAAAATGAACTTACATGTTTGTCATGTGTGGGTTTTCATTTATCCATACAAATCAGATAATTAGCAGTTCTTAAACGTAGTGGGTTTTTTTACGTGTGACTGCTGTTTTCTGTATTTATTTTCTGTGACTGCTCAAATACAAAACACTGATTGCTTTTGACTTGGGACCCGAAGGACGCGGGTTCGCGCCCCGGCCACTACCCACCTTGGGGTGTCTATGAGTGCACACCTATTTCTCCAGCTCCCCGGGCGCTTTCGGGCTGCTCACTGCACCACCTGGTAGGTGGATGGGTTAAATGCAGAGACGAATTTCGTCTGTGTATGGGAAACATACGTAGATGACAGGAAAAAGACATTATTATTATTATATATTTAAAGAAAAAAACACACAAAGTACATCTTTGCAGAATTGCCACTTTAACGTGATGGAGGAGTTTGAGTACCTTCAGGGTTCTTTAGACCATTACAATCTTCTCAGCCATATCCTCTTGACCCTGCAGTTTACTAACCTCAAACAAGAAATATGTCAAACATGCCTAACTCTAATGCTGCCTGACAGAATTTCAGAACCTTTTGGTTCCACAGTTCATGTGGTCACTCATTCATAAGCCAGTGTTTCACATGATCTTTCACAACCTAAACACAGCGTGGTTTTCATTGACCCTGCAGTTTTCAATGACAAGCTCAATACTCTTCTTCAGGATACAAACAAGTACAGTATGAATGTAGCTGCCAACATCAGATGTATCGATAGATCCCAGAATGATGAAGAAGAGGACCTGGAGTAAACATACATGACCCTTCATAGGAGTAATTGTGCATGTTTGTTGTGTATTTTTTTCTATGAGTTCCCTGGTTCACCACAGGGGGAAAAAAGTATTGTAGGTACATTGAAGTTTCTAAATTGCCCTTGGGAAAATGAACTTACATGTTTGTCATGTGTGGGTTTTCATCTCAATACTCTTCAATTTCTTGATTCTGTTTTCAACAATCTGATTTTTTGATTTATTTTGCCAACCCTGTCTCAAATGACCTGTCTATGTTTGACCATCACAACATTACAGCGTTGGAACTATCTATAAAGTCTGTTTGTCACTTCAGTTGGTCACTTCAGTGCATGTTTTTGGCCAAAGCATTTCACCTTTGTGTTTTTGCAAAGGGGTGATGGGTTCATGTTGACGCCAATTGAATCACGTTCCGAACTCCTCAACCTGCGGTGGAAACAACACACGCAAGTTCTAATACAAAGTAAATGATAAAGGTTTACTCTGAAGCCCACTCTGGAACCAGGAGAATAAAAATAAGAACTTTATTTAGCTCACACTGGGGAAATTCTCACATTGCAGTTATGAACCATAACAAAAATGAAACACTCAGGAAAAGTCAGGGACTATAAACATAACAATAAAATTTAATCATAACATAAGGTAAAGCAAGCAATACGCCAATATCCTGTCACTGAGGGATTTGGTCAATGATTGTAGATTTTGAGATTAATTTGTTCAGACTGGTATTCAAGTTCAAGTTCAAGTCAACTTCATTGTCGTTTTCACCACATTTGGTACATGAGGTGGAACAAAATTATATACACACGGTCCCAGTTACACCCAAAAATAGCTAAATATAAAGTATGAAAAGAAACAATAACTAAGGATCAAGATATATGCTAAACAAATGCCAAACGGTACGCTAAGAGAGCTAAGATATACGCTAAACACTATTAATGTAGTACAATACCGCGTAACAACAGCAGTCGAACATGAATCTTTGGTGAGCAGATATATGAATAAATACAAAAGTATGAGATAATCAGCAGCATGAGATGAGCAGACTGGATAATCAGCAGCACAGATAAGTAACATATCATCAATTATCAATTATAGAGAATTTTTTTTCTTACAGTGATTATCCTGTTCAGGGATTCATGAGTCTAACTAACAGCTTCAGGGTGGAAGCTGTTCCTCAGTCTAGTGGTTCTACACCTAATTTTTCTACACCTATCTTCCGGCTCTTGGCGAAGCAGGTCGCTTCTCTTTCTGCTCCTCTCCTCCCTAAAGTTTTCCTCCTCCCTGCTTTGCATTTTTGTCTCGTCTGCAACTCTTCAGTGCTCACTCGAAGCAATTTGGAAATTGGATTTAATTGCGTGGGCTGTCTCCTCTATCGATAAATTTTTTTCCACAAAGCGCTCCGGACCAGGAGAGCTGGCATGCCCCCTCGACACGCATGCGGTGGGCTACATTATGGACTCGTGGGGAGAATATAAGTTAATGTGTCTGACCGTTCTTTCTGTCGAAGACGTGGAAGATCTGTGGATAAATTGGAATTTTGGTAGCAACTGCTCTGCTTTTTGGCTTAGGCGAAGGTTTCTGCTACTGGAAGCTGAGTAAGACTACCGCGGCGATCAATGCGCTGGCAAAACTTCCTGCTCAACAAGATTCTTTGATCCGGGCTGTGACCTCAATGACCCAGCTGTTATTCGAGCTGAATCGCACGTTGGGAACAGTGGTGGACAGCCACGGACCTGCAGTGCGTTTTGGGACTCGTTTACAGCCGACCGGGTTACATCAGGGGGCAGATGGGGATTTGTAGCTCGGAACCTCACATGATTCGGCGATTTGGACCTAGACGGCACCTGGACTTCAAGGCTGCAGTTAGAGTACACTGTGGCCTGCCCTGGAAAAATAAATAAAGCAACTAATCTAATCGGGACTCAAGCAACCTTGAAAAAAGGCTGACTGCAAACTTCTCCTGGAGTCTGAAGCTGTTGAAAAACTGTCGCTGCCCCCCCCCCCCCAGAGGTCTCTGTGTGCATTCAGATGGAGCCGAGCTGAGACCATCTGCAGACTGTGCTTATCTGAAATGATTACAGACTTATCTCCCTGCTATGCCACCATGCAACATGTCTTTGTCTTTATCCGTGCTGAGCTGGTAGAGTTTTTTTGACTTTATCATAGAATGTCCTAAGACAAAATGTGATAGATTCTTTTTTGAATACCAATGATTATCCGACTGTATGTTCCTTTTTTCCATATCTGATTGTTGGCGGCACAATTTAATTATTGCTGCGGCTTTCCGTGCGTCCACTTTGTACCTTGGTGCAAATATGCCAATAAAGATATATTCTATTCTAATTCTCCTCAACCTTCTTCCTGAGGGGAGCAGGACAAAAAGTGTGTGTGCTGGGTGAGTGGGGTCCTTCATGATGCATGTAGCCCTCTTCCTACATCTGGAGGTGTAGATGTCTGTGGTGGTGGGGAGACTGACTCCAACAGTCTTCTGTGCAGCCTTCACCACTCTCAAAGCTTTTCTTTCTGCAGCTGTGCAGCCTCCATGCCACAAATTGATGCTGGAGCACAGGATGTTCTCCACTGCACACCTTTAGAAGGAGGTGAGGACTGAGCTTCCAAGACCAGCTCACCTCAGCCGTCTGAGGAAGTAGAGTCTCTGATGAACTTTATTGATCAGGCTGGTGGTGTTGTTGCTCCAGCTGAGGTTATCATTCAGGTGCACACCTAAGTACTTGTAACTGGAGACCACGTCTACCGCAGATCCTCCTATGTCTGGGGGGTTGGGGGTAGGTGTGTTTGCTCTGTCTGGAATCCACAACCATCTCCTTCGTCTTCTCTACATTGATGTGAAAGCTGTTCTTCCTGTACCAGCTCTCAAGGTGTTCCACCTCCTGCCTGTAGCTGGACTCATCATTGTTTGTGATGCATCCCACCACCCAGAGGGGCGCAAATGGGCACTATGCCGTGGATGCGCCGCATGGGGGCGCTGTACTTAAGGGGCGTCAAAAGCGTCTCTAGAAAAAAAAAAAGTTTTTCTAGCAGGCATTTTCTTTAACTGCATGAAATGACAATTACAGGAACAGCACTGATTAGGCGCCCCCCTGCTCCCTCACCTCCCTCCTCCTATCTCTCTGCTCTCTCTACACACACAGGTGCTGCTGTGAACACGCGCCCACAGGCGCGTTATTTATTTATTTATTTATTTTTTCACTCGTGCACTGGAGCGGCAGAAAAAAAAACTATCGAGGGCGCAAAACAGAAAAAGGGAGAAGAAAGTTGAAAAAAAGCCTTTCAATGTGGTTAAAAGATATTAGGTAAGTAAGTACAGTCAGGGTATGAGCAGGACAGGAGGCTTGTAAAATATTCAGGTTAGCTAAAGCTAGCCTAATAGGAATCGTCCCATATTTGGCTGTTAAATAAATGTTGCCTCCCCTATAGACGTGATTTGTTTAATATGTTTATCTGATACATGTCACACACACATCCACACACTGTGTAAGAATTATCTAAATAAAACAGGAAATATTAACACAGGAAAGCTAAACTGTTGTGGCAGCAGTTCCCAGCTATGCTCCAATGCAGTGCTGCAATTTATTCACTCATATGTACATTTATTATTATTGATTCTTTAATTAAAGATGAGTTGTACAAGTTTATGTGTGTATCAGACAAATTAGTCCTCAGTGTCACTATAGCCCTGAGACTCAAAAAGGTTGGCAGAGGGACACTTGAGTTTAAATGTCTTATTTAATATCACTACAGTGGTGTGTGTTGGATGTATCTGGTAAGTCAGATCAGATGAAATGTCCAGTCAGTAACTGTTATCCAACAAGGAGATCATTTAAATTAAAGTTTCATTTCTATTGTGGTTTGACTGCTGTATTTTTAAACCTACTTAACACAAAATTAATGTCATTCAGCTGTGAGGATGGAGAGAAGGAAGAGAAGATGACAGAGGAAGAATCAGGACAGACTGGGGAAGGCAACAGGTTGGTCTAATGCAGGTGGAAGTGAGGGAACAGCTACTTAATCCCAAGCAATAACATGTAAACATTATTTTTAAAAACTGGTATTAAGATCTGTAATTTTTACAACTAATATATAATGCTTTTTTGACCATATGACAGTGCAGAATGCCACAGACAAAGGGTGAAGGAGACAGACACGAGGTCAGTGATAGAGGAGACAAGTGATGACATCAGGTAGGAATAATTACATTAGGGAGGCAACAAAAACCTATACTGTATACCATGATGGTTTGAATTTCTGATGACCATCTTTCATTGTCTTCTTTCACGGAAAGTAACAGTTTAAATGTCATAAATGTTAAAACACTGACATGGACTCCAGGCTGTTAAGATTTCATATTTTCACTACATAAAATGTTGAGCACTGATTACCACTACTGTTATATATTTTTACTTTATTAAACTTCTTATTTGTTTATGATTGGAATGATCACCTGATATAATATGTAACATAAAAAAATCTGTAATATTGCTACTGTATTTTCTAAGTGCATGACTAAGGGAGGAAAGCTGTATGAGGCGGCAGGTAAAAAAAAGGGGGGGGGGGGCGCCGTTGATGTTTTCGCATCCACCTCAAAAATATGTAGTTGCGCCCCTGCCACCACCGCTGTATCGTCTGCAAACTTTACAATGTGACAGCCTGGATGAGTAGGTGCACAGTCACATGCGAGTACAGTAGAGTGAACAGGAGAGAGTTCAGTACACAGCCCTGAGGAGAGCCAGTGCTGAGGGTTATGGTGGAGGAGGAGAAGTTGTGGATCCTCACTGATGTGGTCTGTTTGAAGTCCAGGACCCAGTTACAAATGGAGGGGCTCAGTCCTAGTGTGAGTAGTTTGTCTATCTGGGTCTAGGGCGTCATGGTGTTGAAGGCAGATGTGATGTCCACAAAGAGCATACTGACATGGGAGCCCTTCTGCTCCAGGTGGGGGAGAGCAGTGTGGACCACACAGAGATGAAGATCTCTGTTGATTGATTCTTACAGTATGCGTACTGGTGTGGGTCCTCACTAATGTCAGTGGTAGCTTTGATGTGGGCCATGACCAGTCTTTAAAAGCATTTAGCGACTATCAAGGTGAGGGCTACTGGCTGGTAGTCATTCAGACCAGTCACTGTAGAGCTCTTAGGAACTGGGATGATGGTGGCAGTCTTCAGGCAGGTGGGAACAGTTGTCTGGGTGAGGGAGGACGTAAAGATATCAGCCAGCACCTCGCAGAGCTTATCGGCACAGTCTCTCAGCATGGGCTGTTGTCTAGGTCAGTGGCTTTGTGAGGATTAACCCTCCTGAAAGTCTTCCTTACTTCAGCTGATGTCATGCTGAAAAACTCTTCTTGAGATGGTGAGGTGAATCTGGTGCTGGGTGGTCTATTTGGGTCTTCAAAGCAGTCACAGAACCTGCTAAGAGCATAAGGCAGTGATGGGTCCCTAGGGTGTTGTGCACCCCCTAGTCTGTAATGCACTTAATACCCTTCCACATGCTCCATGGGTCTTGCGAGGAGAAATGTCCCTGGGTCTTCCATGCGTTTGTTGCTTTGGCTGTCTTAATATCAGCAGCCAGCTCTTTCTTTGCCCTCCCCAGTTCCCGTGAGTCACCACACCTGAAGGCAGCATCCCTGGCTTTCAGCAGGGTATGGACCTCTGTGTTTAGGCAGGGTTTGTGGTTCGAGTAGCTCTTCACAGTCCTGGTGGTGGTGACATCTTCAGCATACTTGCTGATGTATCCAAGGACATCAGATGTGTATTCTTCCAGATCCAGTTCTGCCTCATTTACAGTGGCCTCCCTGAAGATCTGCCAGTCTGCGCATGCAAAATAGTCCTGCAGTAGCGCATCACTGTCGTTGGGCCACATGATGATGGTCCTCTGTGTAGGTCTGGGACGTCTCAGCTTGGAGAGGTAGACTGTGGCCAGAAAGATGGAGATGTGATCAGGTAGGCCGAGGTGGGGGCGGGGTACGGCTCTATATGCGACTCGTATGTTGGTATTAACATACCGTAGTCTAGTGTGTTATTTTCCTGTGTTGAAATGGTGAAATGCTGATACAATTTTGGCAGTGTCATTCAGATTTATGTGATTAAAATCACCAGCCACCATGTAAAAAGCCTCCGGATGCTTGTTGTGAAGCAAGCTGATGTTATCGTGTAGCTCCTGCTGATTGTCTTTAGCATTATCATCCAGAGCCATATGGACAACAATGTAAACACCGTAAACTCATGAGGCAAATAAGGTGGTCGACATTTCACAGTCAGTCGTTCCAAAGCCTTGGAGCAGGAACTGTTTATCAGAACACAGTTTGTGGACCAACCTTTGTTTACATAGATGCATACTCTGCCTCCCGATGCCTTTCCTGATAGCTGGGACCAATCCACCCCAGAAAATTATGTTATCCAGCTGGAACACTGAGTCTGAGTCGTAGAAGATCTAGTTTGTTTTGTATGGAGTGGACATTGGCCAGGAACAGAGATGGAGTCGGCGGTCTATTAGCATCCGCGTTCAGTCTCACCAACACTCTGGCCCATCCACCCCTCTATTCCCCCCATGCACAGCGCCTCCTCTTCCCATTAGAGTGCTAATGTTCGTAGATGCTGCAATCTGCCAAGTGTAGTTTTCAGATTGTTGTCCATCACTGCTGTTTTAGAAGCCAAACCTTCTTTTATGCTAATAAGTTTGATTTAGTTATAATTCACATGCTTAAAGTGAACAGTCGGGCTTGGAGCCAATTTCAGAATAGAAAAAACAGGGTTCCTACCAGGAGTCTGAGAAGCTACTGCTCATGTGTGCATGGGCGTCTTAGCATATATTGCCTTCCTAAAAACAATAAGGGTTTTGTTAAACTTTTGGGAATCTTTCTGAAACTATGCCTATATACAACTTTATTTTTATTGTTGTTGATTTTAATATCCACATATTTTGTCCTGACATGTCTCTGGTTACAGACTTTTTAAACCTCACTGATTTTTTTTAATTTTTAATCTTACACAAGTTGTCCTTCACAAGAGTGTGGGCACACTCAGGATATTTTTTTCTTCACATAATTTGCCTGTTATTAATGTAGAAATTGTAAATTATTCAAATGTCAACAAAGAATGCCCTGCCACCTTTGGGTTTATAATGAGTGCCTGGAACCAATAAAAGCATCTACTGTAGTCTGCTGACCTCAGAGAGCGTTGTGGGACATATGGCTGCAGATCAGTGAGATAGGAGGGGGCAGAACAGTTCAGAGATTTAAAAACATACAGAAGTATTTTAAAAGGAATTCAAAAGTGAACAGGGAGCCAGTGAAGGGAGGCCAGAATGACAGTAATGCTGTCTTTTGCCTGTACCAGTTAAAAACCGGGTTGCAGAATTTTGAACCAGTTGTAAACATGTAATAGAGGTCTGGCTGATTCAAAAAGAAGTGAATTTCAGTAATCAAGCCTGGATGTTATGAAAACATATGTTACTGTCTCAAGATTATGTTTGGACAGTATGGGCTTCAATTTAGACAGTCACCTCAATTGAAAATGACAGAATCTAACAATCATGTTTACATGACTGTTTAGTTTCATAGAAGGGTTCATTTTCACTCCCATATGAGTGACTGGAGGTTATTACTATAACCAATGTTCCCTGAGGGAGGGGAATGAGGTACAACATATAGGAATGGGGAATTGCGCCCCCGCGCGTTCACCTGTGAAGTTATAATAATAATAATAATAATAATAATAAATTCAATTTATAATGCACTTTTCATTACTGAAAATCTCAAAGTGCTACACATATATTGAATGCTACACACATTCATAAACCGGTGGCGGCAGACTACCATGCAAGGTGCTTTCCAGTCCTACCGGGAGCAACTCAGGGTTAAGTGTCTTGCCCAAGGACACAACGACACATGGTGCGGGTCCCGGGAGTCGAACCGCCAACTTTCCGATCGGGAGACGACTGCCATTACCACTACACCACGG